>OVBE01006117.1:0-20425 GCA_900406425.1 Iberis pinnata | reverse complement strand
TAGAAAATGACAAGAAATGTTATGTAAAAATCCTAAAATTCTAGTGTTATCATTGATGCTCGAGACATGTTAAGTATCGTGATCCTAAAGAAGCAGTAGACAATTCAAAAATATTAGAAACGTTTTCAAATAGAACAAGCAAGCATTAGGATGAGAAATTAACCAATATAAAATTTAAATTTGATGATTGAATCAGCTAATGTTTCAACAGAAACCGGATTATGAAAGTAGAGTTCAAAGAGGTAAAACCAAGTTTGATGATTCAAAGAAGTTTAGGAACTAAAACCTAATTGACTACTTAATCTGAGAAACATCAAAACTAAAAACCAAGAAACATCAAGAGAGTTGATTGGTTGAGTTTATGAACTAAAACTGAGTTTCAAAGCAAACTTTCAGAACCTAATTTCAAAGAGTTTAGGAACTAAAACAAGAGAAACATGACCGAATTTTAGAGAAACCAAAACCAAGTTTCAAATTTTCATAGAATTGAGGAACTTAAACAAAAAAAATCAGAAGATTTAGGAGTTAAATTACTAAAAACCGAGTGATTGTTTTTCAAAACCTTGGTAAAAATGTGTATAATCTTGAAACTTTAGGAGTTACGTGGTTAATCTTCAGGAAAACCGAATGATATATCAATGATGTTGATAGTGTAACAGAAATGGTGTTATGAGAGCAATAGAAAATATGAGAGTGATGAAAAAATATGAGAGTAGAAGTGAAGAAAGGTGTGAACCCCCTTAAGTAGAGTTTTTTTCCGAAAAAAATGTTGCTCACATGTGAAGTTGGAGCTTGTGGTGGAGGTGTGGTCTTGAGAATATGTGGAGGAGATGGGCTTCATAGGGAATCTTCTGAAAAGTTGGAGATGACACTCGCTTGTCTTCGTATGGCATGGGTTGGGAGGAGAAAAAGGGAAGTGTTGATCACTACAAATTGAAATGTTGGCCAAGTGGGGAGACAATGAGAGTGACCGAGTTGCTGTGTCGGCCAAGTAGCGAAGTTGTGGCATGAGTTGATGTGTCGGCTAAGGGGAGAAGCAATGATCCATTGAATGAGCTCGGTTGGTGATCAAGCTGAGTCCTTGTAATTTTGGTCCAGCCGGCTAATCGTGCGAGACGTGAATATTGATCGAGCCTTGTCCTTGGCTCGATGAGAAAAATTATCATGGCTCGGGTCTTGATCGAGTTCATTTGATCAAGCTCATTTGATGTGAAAAATTATCCGTCTGATCGAGCTAATTTGATCGAGCTCATTGGCCGAGCAATATCTTTTGATCAAGCTTAGTTGATTGAGCTAGGCTCGATGAGTCCCAGCTCAATGTGAGTTCTTTGGCTAGAAATAAAAAATTTTCTCGAGCTCCTTGGGAGAGATAGTTGATCGAGCTAACACCATTGACACGATCAAAATGTATTCAAAAGGCCAAGTTAGTTGATCGAGCCCGGTCCTTGGGATTTTTCCTCGGCTCGGGTGTGGTCCAAGTCGCTAGCCAAGTTAATCTTTCTTTACTCTTTTCCCTATACCAAGTGTCCAATACATGATCCTAAGGCACCTAAAACACCAAAACTAAACAAAAACTTAAATGTTAAAAGAAAAACTTAAAAATGAAGAGAACATTTTCTATGTACAAGGATAGACATGAGACTTCCTCCCAAGTGAGCTTGCTTACATTCGCTAAACTTGACTTTGTGTTTAAATTCTTTTGACCCTGAGATGGTTCTCCAATATTTCTTTCTTGAATCTAGAAGAAAATGGCAATCTTGGAATGTAGGGTGGTGCCATGAAAGGTGTGTTCTTCTTATGCGTAGCAAATGGTCTTTCAGCTGAACTTGGCTTGACTCTGGAAACTGATGGTGGCTGTGATGAGAATCAGTTTTTGCAAGTTCTTTGTTTTCAGCTTCAGTAAGGTTCAAGTCCTCTCCATCTTGGTCAACACTGTCCTCAGTGTCATGAACCGGAGCTTCTCGTGATGGTAACTCTCTCCCACTTCTCAAGTTATTGCGTTGTGGGCTTTTGAGCAGAAGATGAAGCACCCATGCTCTCCAAATACTTGGACTTAGAATTTAATGTATCAAACTTCTGATTGAGTTAATTGTAGGAGCAGTCATTTTGCGTCTTCAGTTCAGCAAACTTCTTTGAAGTTTCCATAGCGCCATTAGTTTGACCTTGTAGAAGTTGTTGTAGAATTGCTTCAATGTTGGAAGGTGGAGCTTGAGGTTGTTTACGGGTGAAACCAGGAAGAGCACCAACTTGTTGTTGCTACTGAAAACATCCTTGTTGTTGTTGCTTTGGAATGAAACCACGATTTTGAGGATAATTGATGAATGGCTAGAGGTTTTTCTACGGTGTTGGTGGAAAAACCTGATCTTGGGAATTTTCCACGTTGTTGCTCGGTAGGAAAGAACAGGGTTATTTGAATAGTTGATAAAACTTTTTTTATAGCCCCCTTGATTATGAACATGGCTAATCTCCTCGTTCTATTCCGTCTCCCCAGCTTGGATATGAACTTGCTCTTCCTCACCGATGAAGTGAACATGTTGTTGTTGTCCAAGAAGGAGCTTATCCAATTTATCATTCAAAGCCTTTATGTCTCTCCGAGTTTTGTCATCAGAATCATTGCAGCCTCATGGAGTTCTATCATAGTCGTCAGAGTAGATCCAATCAGACTGTGTTAGATTTTCAACAAGCTCCCATCCATCCTCTGCGTTCTTGTTCAGAAAGTTGCAATTGCTGGCTGTGTCAAGAAGCATCATGATCTTTGGTAAGGCTCCTCTGTAGAGATTAGTAAGAAGTGACTCTTTTCTGAAACCATGATGAGAACATTGCAGTATATACCCCTTGAACCTCTCCCATGCTTCACAAAATGTCTCAGCACTCGTTTGTGCAAAACTAGAGATTTCGTTTCGCAACCTTGTTTTTCTAGATGTAGAGAAGAACTTGACAAGAAAATCCTTTTGCAATCATTCTAGGAGGTAATGGAATTTTGAGGAAGAGACTTCTCCCAACGATGGGCCTTGTCACCCAAAGAGAAAGGAAAAAATCAGAGTTTAAAATCATCCTCACTCACTCCATTTATCTTTGTAAGACTACATAGCCTGTCAAACTTGTCAAGTTGATCAAGAGGATCCTCCATTGGCAGCACATGAAACTTGTTCGCCTGAACTATAGCGATCAAGCTGTGGTTGATTTCAAAGTTGTTGTTGTTCACAGCTGGTGGAACAATCCCATGGCGTTGAGTGTAAATGTTTGGAGCATCGTCTGCAGCAATAATTCGCCCACCAGGAGGTACATTGTTTTTAGCCATTGGTGGAACATGTTGTTCTTCTTGAATTACGTCGAGGTTGCTTTGTAGTTCTCTTAATTGTCTATGTAGAAGGTTGATGCGGTCAAGTTGATGTAAGAGATGTTTGTTTCCTTGTGATGTAGTGTGCAAACCGATTAACGTCTGGAATGAGCAACTGACTCGAGTTGTGTCGACGCATAGAATCAGACAGTGTTGTATGTATCTGAAAACAAAGGTAACAAAGTGAGAAGGTATATAGAAAACGAACATGATCTCAATAGATCTAAAATCCAGCATGTAACAACAAAACACCCAATCGGCAACGGCGCCAAATTGATAGTAGGATTTTTACTAGTTCAATTCCTATTGTACTTTCATCATCATTGTGGAGCAATAGGTTTTCAATCCAATCAGGTGAAGCTATTATCCAATCTAGATGCGTTCAGATCTACTAATTGAAGCCAAGAAATTAAAAAATTTTTAACTCACAATCCTAAACAAAAAATAGACATATGAACTAAAATGCATAAACAAGATGTAATAAGAAGATCAACATGTAAAACATGTGAGTAAAAGAGACTAGAATAAAATCAAATAATGAACGTTCCTAAGGACGGGGGTAATTGATCAGTAATCCTCCTTAATCAACCAAGATTCTTAACATACCTCAAGAAAGAGCTGATCTGTAGACAATAGATTCAGAAACAATCAAATTCAATCTCTTGATAAATGTCTCAAACTAAGAAATTCCATACCTAACTCTCGTTAATTAAACACTACCTAGCAGACATGAAGAAACAATATATTTAAGTCTCTAAACAACCAAGATCTTGGGTTAGGAATGTAAATCTCTAAAATCATTTTGTCCCTGCATATCATCAAACACCTTTTGGGTGAGGAAACGCCTAAGATCATATTTCAATCGATTAGAGAGAAATAGGCATTAGGAACAATGAAACAGAAGGAATTTATGAATGATCAAGCTTAAACATCTAGGAGATTCAAGGAATCAACGCCAATCTACCCCATCCTAAGAAACCAGGAAAATTACTCACTGCTCTTGATGATCACGAAATCACAAAATCCAGAAAACGAAATAACTAAGCAAATCATTAAGAACAAGGATCAAACTTTTAAAACAACAAGAACAGAAAGAACATAAACCCAAAAAACTAATGATCAAGAACAACAAGAACAAAAACCCAGAAAACATTGATGAAACCCAAAAACTAATGATCAACCCAGACGATAAAATGAAAACACGAATTAAAGATCAACATGCACCAGATATTCATGAACCTTAAACTAAAACAAACATAAATAAAAAAATCATAAACGAAAACATGATTCATTGAAAGATATTAGTATGATCACCCATGAACATTCACAAGCATAAATAAAGAGAAAAACCTAAAAGAAGAGCCTAAAATAAAGGATAGGTTTAAATGGAGGAGTGCTTGGTGTTTATATAGTGGTTTAGGCAAAACCTTAAACCACTAAAATACCAACAATTAAAATTTGCATGGTTTAGCTGAGATGTGATCGAGCTTTGATGGCCGAGTGCTTGGCTTGGTCTCGGATCGATGAAGACTTGGCCACGGATGGACTTGACTTGGCCGAATGTCATCAATATTTAAAATTCATTAAGAACATGAACAGGAAAATGATGTGTCTTATGAACCAACTGATTTTCTCTCTTATTCAATAGTACATGATATATATAGGATACACATTAGAGTTTTAGTTATTGGGCCAAATCCTGATAACATCTAATGGGCCGATAATGAACATCCATCTAATTATTCATAAAACTCTCCATTGGATGTACATTATAAAAATAGATCATCATCACATAAGATGCTGGCACATGAGTACATCACTTGATATCTTATAAATGACACAATCCTCTTTGATGAACTATTTGTTTCTTTAGAGTAGCAGTTGAAAGTATTTTGGTAAATAAGCTTCAAAAGTTCCACTTGATCTAGCATGCAAGACACTTACATTGTCATTCTTCTATAGTTCATGAGCATTGTAGATGGTTCTTTTGGATCATTTTATTTGCTTCTCTTAATCTCATAGCAATACTACAAAGACTTTAGAAAATTCATAGACTTTTATCATTAAAGATATTTCACCTTCATGGTGTATATCATTTGCGTTTATTTGTTGCATCATTAAACCCTTGTCACGAAAAAATCCAGTGGGGCAAAAACCATGATCGGGAAAAAGAGTACTACCAACACATACCAATGTATATAATACTCTCCTAGAATCATCTTTTTTCAGGTGATGCATTCTAATCATATATAACATTTTGGAGATTATTATAACCATAGAATTTACGAGCAAACTCATATTATTCTTTTATAAATAATCTTCAGGATTATCAAACATCTGGTTCGTAAATATCTTTCATATGAAGATCAATTCTATTATGTTTGAACTGTAGGTCCAAATCATCTTTTCATACAAATTCATTTATTTACCTATTTGGACTTCAGGTCCATACTTTGCCACTCCATACAATCTCTAAGAAAATGAACATACGAGTTATCCATGTACGTATTTTAAACATCCATATAATGATTTCTTTCGTTACATATTAAAAAATCGTTCAATCATGAAAATGTTTAATAAATTTGTCAAGCTTATTTAAAATATGATACTTCTGGACCAAAAATAGTCGAGTTTACTTACTCACATTCTTACACCTTGTATGATGATACATCTTTACTAGATATTCAATTTTCGATCTCAAGATTTCTTTCTCTTCATGAAGTCTTTTATCGCTTATTATATCCACCATATTTCTTGCGTTAACTCTTTTGGAGTCTTCATAAAATTCAAACAAAAGATCCATTTGATCTTTATCCCGCAACATTCCTTATATTTCCTCTAACTCTTTCAAAGCTTCAATAACCTTCAAAGTAATGATTCCTTTAATCCTAAGGAATGCATGAGTGTACTATACACTTACAGTTTATACCCCCATATTACACATATATTTTATTTTGAACGGTTCGAGTTCCCGGGAACACTTTCAAATCTTATTTATCCTTCAGAGATTATATCATATAGGGATAATAATACACTTTTAGTATCCAATGGTCTATATAATTAGATGTCTTTGCATCCACTACAAATAATTCAAGTTCTTTTATTCATTTTTAGACTCATAAGAAACTTGAAAATAATTGCATCCACCACATGAGACTATGTCTTCTTATAATCAACATATTATCTTTGAAAGAATCCTTTTGCAATCTCTAGTGCTTGAATTTCAAAGTTTCAATACTTTCATTCTTTTTTCAAACAAACCTTATATATTTCCACTAGTTTCACACATTTTGGTGTATGGACTAATAATCCAAATACTTATATCACTTCTTGAGATTTTATCTATAAGTCTGTTCATTCTTTCTAATTTTCCCAATCATTTCTTTTGTCTTTCGTGTACACATTCCAATAGACTATTTTCATGATCCTCTTTCTCATTCATAACATGTACTACTATATTGCAGGGAAATATACTATCAACGTCGATTTACTTTATGGTTCCATTTTATGACCTAAATATTTGAGATTTATCATTACTCTCAGGTAGCTATTTTCTTTCTTTTTCATGTTTAATGTCTCTTTTAGAGGCAACTCACGTTTCTTCTGGAGACCATTCAAAAAACTCTGTTACCTCGACCTTACCATTATCTATATATGCTCCTTTATTTTCTAGTATTTTTATATTTGGAACCAACAAGGCGTCTACTCTTCATGTGTGCATTATACTAAAACTAGCAGATTTATATTATCCTTTCGAGACTATTGTCCTACTGGGACCTTAGTTCTAATTGGAGTATTTATCGCTGGTATGTGATTTTGTCATCATATTTGAGTCAATATATATAGTCTGGCGACTAATTTGCTTATCTTTGCAAATGAATTGGCTTATGAAATTTCTATTCGAGCTCTTGAGTCTGAGGATCATGATAAAACAATAATAATTCATTCTACATCATTTGCTTCTCCAGCTCATTTTTTTTTTCTCCCCCTTAAAACTAATGATTTCCAAGTCTTAAAAGGAATCTAGAAAGTCGGTGATGGGTAAAGTATCTATAATTATGCCATCAAATTATACTTAACCAATACAACATGCCATATTAAAGAAGGAACCAAAAACAGTGAAGTTGTTACTATAAGCTACATATCGATCAAATAAAGCATGATTCCATAAACAATAACAAGTATTTTTCTTGAGTCTAATGATTCTAAAGCATTAATATACATATCTTGATTGGTATGCGCCGGACGAGTCACACTTTGGAGAGATGAAGATCGGCTCATGACACTCGAAATAAGATGATTGACAATAATATAACTCAACCAGCGACAAACCAGTAATCTACCAAAACAAATAACAAACAATGAAAATAATCGAATAAGAGATCGTATGAAATAGTTGAATGGTGGATCAACACAAATGTAACCATATTTTAATCAAGTTGTAAATATTAGATCATAGACAAAGAGTATATAACACTTATCTCAACGTTGAAGGTTTTGGAAAACCGATCAGAAAAATCTTAATGGAAAAGATGGTTTGCATTGAGAAAACGAAAACACCGGTTGATTAGCTTGGTGGTTATACTTTCGTGCTTATGATGTCTCTGCATTTTAGTAGTTTTAGGAAGTCATTTAACATCATTTTAGGTTCCTTTAGTTGTAAATATGTTGCATCTATAAACTTTATTAGTAAGTTTGCATTTTTTAGGAAGTTCTGCATTAGCATTTGCATACATATGCATTTCAGAAATCTTTCAGGACTTTCAGGAGTTTTCAGAACATTTATGCGAATTTGGAGAAGGAAAGGAAAATGCACGGGATGGAACCAACTCAATGTTAGCTCAAGTCAGTTTCGACAAAGTTGCTACTAGCCTCGACCAAGTAGCCAGCTCGATAACGCACCATCGAGCCCTGCTCGATCACCATATATCCTAAAAGCAACACCATGGTATGCATGTTTAGTTAACTTCAAGGTTTATGGAGCTTTTCCTGAACACTTTGATGATTATAAAAGAAGAAGTTCCTGAGTTATGTGAATCATTACTATTAGGATGACCCTTTTCTTTATAAGAAAGGTCCAGATGGGTTATTCAGAAGGTGCATAGCTGAAGATGAAGTTAAGGGAGTTTGTGAACACTAGCATGGTTCTTCATATGGAGGACACTTTGCAACATTAAAGACTGCTCAAAAGATCCTGCAGGCTAGTCTATGGTGGCCAACCATGTTTAAGAACATACATGGTTTCATATCCAAATGTGACCCTTGTCAAAGAGCTGGAAACATTGGTAGAGAAATCAGATGTCTTAGAACCCAATCTTTGGAAGTTGAAGTGCTTGATGTTTGGGCATTGATTATATGAGACCATTTAATCCCCAATCTTTTGGAAACATCTACACTTTGGTAGCTTTAGACTACGTGTCAAAACGGGTGGAAGCTATTGTTTGTCCTACGAACGACGCGAAGGTAGTTCTAAAGCTGTTCAGAAGTGTGATTTTCCCAAAATTTGGGGTTTCTAGGGTAGTAATTAGCAATATGGAATGAAGAAATATGGAAATATGGAATGAAACACAAGGTAGCAACACCTTATCATCCCCAAACGAGTTTACATTTAGTCTTTCTTTTGATGCATTTAAGTGTTTTTGTTTTGGTGTTTAAGGTACTTTGGAGTCAAGTCTTGGGTATTTGGCAATGAGAAAAGAAAAGCATGGGATTAATTCAAGTTTTTGATCAAGCTGGATAACCATGTTTAGTTCCCGATCGAGCCACTCTAAATTTTGATCTAGCCATGTTTATGTCATGCTCAAGCCATGGACAATGCTCGATCGAGCCATTGGTCGAGCTGCACCAAATTTTCATCGAACCAAAGAAGGAAGGAGATTGATTCAAGCTTGTTCATGATCAAGCAATCTTTAGGTCGTGCCACAAAGGTTTTGATCGAGCCATGGGCAATGCTCGATCGAGCCATTGGTCGAGCCACACCAAGCGCGATCAAGCCACATTGAAATCTCCTTGAGCGAAGGATACATTGAGCCACGTACAACACTCCATCGATCCATATATCGAGCAGAAGAACCCCATGATTATTCCGCTTGATCACTTCCATCACGCTGTTCCAGCGCCTACATCGAGCCAACACCCTGCTTAAGACAAGAAACCAACTCGATCAACTTGCCAAATCATCCCAAAACACCACTTCCATCACCCTCAGTGTCTCCTCTTTAAACCTTATCCACATAAATCACCTTTGCTTCTCCTCCATGAACCTTCACTTTACTTAACATCCACAAGGTTCAACAACACTTGTCCTCTACATGAACATTTCGACCATTACTATATATAAGGGAGTTCACTACTTCTCTTATACTCTCATCACTTTCATACAACCATTACTCTTTTGAAATCACCTTCTTTGTTACTTCGATCGATTTACCTGAGGTCTCAAGATTCAACGGATTTCAAGAATCATCACCTCGGTTTTTAACTCTTAAACTCCTGAGAACTTAATTCAAAATTTTTGAAACTCGGTTTTGGTTTCGGCTCTTTTTCTGGAAGTCTTGGTTCCTAAACTTTTGAAAGCGTGCTCCGGGAGTTTAAAACATCAATTTTGACTATGCATGATTTCTGGTTTAAATTTTAATAGAGTCCTTCAAATATGTTTTCACATATCACATCTTAACAACTATAGTTTTTATTACATAAGTCACCATGTCAAACAGAGGAACGTCGGGTAGTTCGAGTGAACCTTCAGTTGAGGAGATATACAAGACGCTGATGCAAGTTGACTTCAAAGAGTCCACATTCCCAGATTCAGAAACCTTGGGAAACCTTGGCATCCTCGAGCAAGTCAAGGACATATTAGGGTACATGGAGATATCAAGTATGCTTGGAATGGAACATAATGCTCGTCAGCAACAAACATGCATGTTCTTAGCCTCTTTAGAAGTATTCTACTATGAGGGGTGGGAAGGTGATCAAAATGGGGGAGGTTTCATAACCTTCAAGCAATTGAATAGCAACCTGAGAGATTCAGTTTCCTTCAATTGGATGCTATTTATGGTTTTCAATGCATGAAGTTTAAACCAGACACATTTTAGAATATTCCAAAAGAGATAGAGCTTATTTGGGATGTAATAGGATCCAAAAAGTTCCTGTCAGGCAGGACCAAGAGCGCATGCATCCGTCACCTGGTGATTAGATATGTCCACCAAATCATCGCTAACTCGTTCTTCTCTCGACGAGATACAAGGAGTATCTTAGCATAGGAGATGGATTTCTTGCGACTGGGCGTCTACCAACATGTCCGCAACACCTTGCAGGATGAAACCTTATTTCTTAACATCATCGAAGCAAGATCCTGCCCCCTGAAGTTATTCCTACAACAGCTGTTGAAGTTTAAAAACCTTGGGTGGATCACAAGAGCAAGGACGACACCTCAATTACAAATCAGAGGATGGATAGCGCCAATTTTTCTTTCCACCATAGGACAACCTAATCGAAACGTTTGGATATAGAGGTTGATAGATATTAATTACCTAATTATGATTTACTTTGTAGTAGGGGAGATTGGTAATCAATTATGCTACCAGTTCAGAGAATCACACAATACAAAAGCTATCTTCCTCCTCCCAAATAGTCGGCGAACCACTTTCAAAAGGCATGCAAATTTATCCTTCAACCACGACACCTCCAATTCAAGGGAAATCGTTTCAGAAATGACAACCATGGAATCTTGTTCTGACAACCTTTCAACCCTCTCCCTGGACGAGGATTCACCCAACTCCCAAACTGGGGGTAACTGAGATCCATCTCCATCCACTTGTCATTGTATAATCCATTTCATTTGCATCAGTTTCTTCTTTCTGTTTTCATCTGTTTATAAGTGTGTTTTCTGCCTTTGTTTTCTATCATCCTCCTAAACACTCCTGAAAATTTGGATTACACAAGAGACTATATAATTCGAGTTTGGGGGAGAGTTTATTAGGTATCTAATGAATTTTTATGTTTGTTTCTTAATCTCCATTCATGCATATCATCTAAGGCATAGAAAACCAATGAAATTTGAAAAAATTCCAAAAATTGATTTAAAAACAGAGTGTCATGTAATTGCATTACCTTGCTAGGATTGTATTTAGGCTTTTTACGTTGTCTACATTTGCATTGGAAAATAGTATGATAGTAACCTTGTAAATATGTTGTTTTTTTAGATAGCATCAATGCCCTGGTTATTAGTTGTCAAATGCATCCTGATTTAGTCTGAAGTAAAACTGCACCATGCTTGGAATGTGAATTTTCATGATCCTTTGTCTTTGTAAGTATGTTGTGATATGAAGTTTTCCCTTGTCTATTAGAACTTAAAACTGACGTTTAATTATCTTGTTTGTGTGCTGGATTTGAACTCATGAATAATATATACATATTTGGGTTATCTTCTATCATTTCACCACTCTTGTTAATCCCAATAGACTCCCACCCTTGAACCTTGCCTTCTTTCAAGCCATGAATTCATTACTGAGTGTCAGGTTTTTTATGGAATGAGCTTGGTAGAAAGTGTTAGGTTCGAACTGACATGAATGAAATCTCATGTAGTTCTAGTCCATGCTTTTTGGACTATATATGACTAGGTGGGGTTTGATTCTGGGTATTGGGGTTGGTTTGAAAAATAATGAAAGGATGTGGGAAGCTGGTAAAAGAAAGGGTAGAGTTATGATCCTTAGGAGAGGAAAGGAAAATAAAAAAGAAATAGAATGGTAAAAATGATATGAAAAGTATGGTTAGTGAAGAATCAGATAAAGAAATGACAAGGAAGGAAAATGGTAAAAACCCAAGAAGTTAGTGAAAAATAAAAAAGGTCAGTAACCATAGGCATTGAAATAAGGAAATCTCCAAATCCGCTAGCTGTCGAATAAGGAAGAACCCTCTCCTAAGAACACTTAAGGAAAAGATGAAAATGGGAAAAATGTGAACAAGTAAAATCACTTTGAAATTCAAAAGCGTAGAATTAGGGTCTCCTACCAGGTAGAATCAGGGAAATTTTAGTTTAATTGACATTGAGTAGATGAGATTTTGTTCTTGTATACAACTAAGTGTTCTTACCTTTAGCCTTCTGCTAAAGCTCATTCTCTTTTTGAGAGAACCATGTTCTGAATTGTTAGCCAATGTATAAAAGGGTAATTTTTATCCCTTAAGATGTCACTTAGCCAAATGAGTTCAATGAATGTGCATGACTTGATCGACGGTTCCTATTTAGTGAATGTTAAAGGAGTAAATGAATTTGAATGCATTGTGGAGTTTGGAACTTATATGGAATGAGTTGTGATGAGTATGTCTAAGGTTTTTAAGTAGGATGAGATTAGGATTTCATTATATAACTAGTAACATGTACATTGATGTTACCTGTTTTGTCAGCATATATTGGTTATGAGTTCCCGTTTTCAAACTTCTCTTCTAGGCTTCCGAATTACTTGCTTGAGGGCAAGCAATAATTTAGTTTGGGGAAGTTGATGTCTCTGCATTTTAGTGGTTTTATGATGTCATTTAACATCATTTTAGGATCCTTTAGGTGTAAATATTTTGGATCCATAGACTTTACTAGTAAATTTGCATTTTCTAGGAACACTGTATTAGTATTTGCATACACATGCATTTTAGAGATCTTTCAGGACTTTCAGGAGTTTTTAGTACAATATTGTGAATTTGGAGAAGGAAAGGAAAATGCACAGGACGAAACCAACTCATTGTTAGCTCAAGTCAGTTTCGACCAAATTGCTACCGGTCTCAACCAATTAGCCGGCTCGATCATGTACCATCGAGCCCGGCTTGATCACGCACCATCGAGCCCGAATTGATCGCCAAGAAATTGGCCTCGATTGCTGGCTCGATCATCACCATCGATCCCAGCTCGATCACCTCCTGCCATGCCTCGATCATCTAGCCCGGCCAGCATCAAAAGCGGCTAGATCATGAGACACAAGTCACCTCGATCACAAGGCATTGGCTCGATCAACCATCGAGCCCAGCTCGATCATCTTCCAAGCTGGCTCGATGGTCTCGATCATCCAGCCCCTCTCTTTATCTTGGCCAAACCTTGGCCTCGACTGCCTCGATGGTCCGACCCGAAGTATCATTGAGCCGCAACTGCTTTACTTCACATCGAACTACCTATCTTGATCACCCGCATGTTACCATGATCATCACATCGAGCCAAGAACTTCTGCACCTCGACCACATCGATGACATATCGAGCCAGCCTCTTCTACGCCTCGATAGCGTGCCTCAATGAAGAATTCCTCGCCTCGATCATGCAGCTATGTTCCTTACATCGAGCCAAGCTATATTCCAACCCGACGACCCTATTTCGAGTTAAGAAGAACCATTAGGATTTTTTTGGACTTTTGTCTTTTGGCATTTTTATGGCTTTTTCTAAAACACTATAAAAACCCTAAAACGCCTCCATTTCACACCAAGTTTATTTTTTGCCATTTTGGGTTTGTTCTTAGGTTTATTTTTCTCTATGTTTTGCTTTGTTGTTCTTGATGTTCAAACCCAAATTTTTGATTAAGTTTATGTTTATCTTCTGATTTCATCATTTTCATGCTTAGATTTAGGTTGTGTTCTATCTGGTGCATGTTTTGCTATCGTTCCATTAGAACTCTGTTTTTCTAGGTTGGTGTTCTTATTGTTCTTCATCTTCATCTAAGACATCTTTGATTTTTCGCATTGTTCATCGTCTTCATCACATTTTCATACATAGTGTTCTTGTTATTCTTTATCGTTTGAATTTTGATCCTAATGTCTTGCTTAGTAGTTATGCTCTTTTGTTTCTCTGATTTCATAACCAACATGCGTAATGAGTAGTTACCCTAGGTTCCTGAGGATAGGGTAAACTGGTGTTGATTTCCTGTTTTTCCTAGGCGCCTAAGTTTGATTACATCTAAACTCGTCGGGATTCCATCAGTAGTCTTAATTTGGTGTTTCAAACCCTAAGAATGTGTTTCAATTTTTTTAATTATATGATTATAGTAAACATATTAATTGATGAACTGATTTATGTTTTATACTTGTAAAATATTTAACAAAATTATTCGAACAACATTTTACGAAACTACATATCATATGATGTTTATAACTGAAAGTGTTTCTAAACGTATAAGATGATAAACCGTCTAGTTCGGAATTACAAAACATAAAAATATCAAGTGTCAATTGTATTCGATTTGAAATGCATTATAAAACTTACTGTGTTATCATTTGTTTGTATTTGTAACTCTAATCATCAAAAACCAAAAAATTATCACCCAAGTGAATCCCTAAACCATGTTTTAGAATTACTGATGGGACCTTATGAAAGTCGTCACTAATCCATCAGTAATATGTTCGTCAGTTCTTCATACATACTGACGGATTCCTAACAACCTTCATAAATATCCATCAATAATCCGTCAGTAATTCTAACCATTCAGAGCACATGCATTACTTACGGGAACATTTGTCAATTTCTTATATTCGTCAGTAATATGTCAGAAATACAGATGTATTACTGATGGATTTTTACTTTTGACGCATTTCAGTTTCCCCATAAATTGAAACATGTGAAAATTCGATTTTTTGTTTCCAACGGGAAACTGGCGGATTAACTCGTCACTTTGTCGGATATATATCCGAAAACCAGACTCTTCTTCTTCACTTTTTCACGCGAAATAACAAAACAAAACGTAAAAATCTATTAATGTCCAATTTCAAGCTGAGAAATGATAAATCCAAACTCATTCTATGTTCTATTAGGTAAATTTAGATTGTTTGTGTTGATTTGAATGAATTTGAACGATTATTTCAGGAGTTGTGTAGTTTAGGGTTTTAGGAAGTTTTGAGATTTTTGATGGATTTAGGAAGTTGTTAGTGTTGATTTTTTGTTTTGATTGTTAGGATTGTTAGATATATGTTTTGAATGGATTATAAATTTTCTGAGTTTAGGGCTAAGGGTTTATGTTTAATTATTTTTGGAAGTTTTGAGATTTTAAATAGATTTATTATTTTTAGATAAATGTTTGGAATCTGTTGATTGTTAGGATTGTTTAGAAATGTTTAGGGTTTAGGGTAATTATAGTGTTGGCTGATCAGAGAACATTGAAGACGATAAGGAAGATACACAAATAACCGACACAGAAATTCACAGCGTCAAGAAGATAATTGCCGCATCCCAATATAGTATGATAACAAAACAAAAACAAGATGATCAACCGGCTCACAACCGGAAACAAATCAAGCAGTTAGCTAACAAAACACAACAGAATGTCTCCTCCTAGAGACAATAAAGATTATGTCTATATTCGCTTGGAATACAAGAGGCTTCAACCAGCCTCATAAGCATTCTATTGTTCGGCATTAGCTACGTGCTATTAACCAGCATTTTTGATGCTTGTTAGAGACACGTGTACAGTTATCAAATTATCCTCATATTTTGCAGGTTGCTCTTCCTGGTTGGAATGTAATTCACAATTTTCCAAACAATCTCCATGGTAGAATATGAGTTTGTTGGAAAGAGGGAGTTATTGTTACACCATTACTTATCACTCCTCAATTAATTACAGTTCTTGTTACACTTGAATCTGGTATTATTGTGCTAATTTCCTGCATTTATGCTTCAAATTTTTAGGTTAATCGGGTCCAGCTATGGAACGTCTTCATCGAAAGCCATGGTTTCTATGGCCCTTCCTCCATTCCTTGGATCATTATGGGCGATTTTCATGAACTAGTCAACAGGCTGGATCTAGCAGTTTTAGCTTACCTCGGACCGCGATATACCTGGTCCAATCATCAAGCTAATGACCCTATAGCTAATAAACGTGACAGATCTCTTATAAATGACTCTTGGATGCAGTCTTTTCCGAGATCATATGTGGTTTTGAAGTTAACAACGTATCAAATCACCCCAGTTGCATTATCCATTTATCTACTCAGCTCGTAAACCTTTCAAATTCAATAATTTGATCACTGAACACCCATTTTTGCAGATTATTGGTACATATTGAAATGACACTCCCTCGCTTCACCACTCGGGAATGTATTTTCGTCTTTTCCCCACCAATCTCAAGACTCTTAAGCAAGCAATTTGACACATCAATCATTCACACTACAGTGACATTACGGTTCGCATTAGGAAAACCTATGATCATCTATGTTTGTGTCCAAATCAGTATCAGTCACACCCAACCGCGACTAACTTAGCAATCAATTGAGGGGTCCTCCCTTGCAAGTTCCGAGGAACGCCTTTACCAGCAAAAATTTAGGATAAGGTGGCTCTGTCACGGGGATCATAACACTGATTTCTTCCACAAGATAGCAACTTCTAGAGCCATTCGTAACTCCATTTGTCTCGTTATGCTTCCCTCGGGTTAATTTACAACTAACCTCTAGGAAATGAAGCACGAGGTTTTGTGCCACTTTCAGACTTTTCTACAAGAACTCGATACAATCGCCCCTCTTGACTCGCACCTCCTTAACAACCTTTTAACTTATCATTTTCCCTTGAATGCAGGTGAACACCTTACTCGTCCGATTCTTGCACGTGAAACCCTATTCTCTATGCCTTCAAACAAAGCTTCGAGTCCATATGGTTATACATATGATTTTTTTAAAGCAGCTTGGCTCGTGATAGGTGCAGACTTCATTACAGCTATTCAGTCTTTTTTTTTGTTTCTAGGTTTCTTCCACATGGGATAAATGCCACTTTGGTAGAACTTATTCCAAAAGGTGATGACTCACAAACCATGAAGGACTGTCGACAAATTTCTTGCTACAACATAGTCCCCAAAGTCATCTCCAAGATTCTCGCCAACCTTCTCAAGATCCTTCTGCCGAAGTTCATCGAACAAACCATAGTGCGTTCATTAAGGACCGTCTCTTACTAAAAAATGTTCTTCTCATAATCGAGCTAGTCAAGGACTATCATAAATCCAACATTTCCTCATGCTGCACCCTCACGCTCGACACTGCCAAGGCCTTTGACACACTACATTGTGAGTTCATCCTCACCATTCTCCATACCCTACACTTCCCACCACTATACACTCATTGGATCCGTCTCCGCCTCTCTACCGCCATATTCTCAATCTCGGTAAATGGAGAACCCGCAAGATACTTTTCAAGTTCTCGCGGACTCCATCAAGGTTGTGCCCTTTCTCCTTATCTTTATGTAATAGCTAATAATGTCTTGTCCAAGCTCTTGAATGCAGCTGCAACAACTGGGAAGATAGGTTATGATCCTCAGTGTGCGGATCTCGATCTCACTCATCTATGCTTCGCGGTTGATATATTGGTGTTTTGAGATGGGTCACCATCCTTGTTACAATGGATTTTGCAGGTTTTGGGCACTTTTGGTAACACTTCGGGACTTAGAGTTAATCTTGCAAAACACTCGGCCTTCCTCACTGCCACACCAGACCCGTCTATACAACAGCTCATTATGACTCACATAATTTGTTGTGAAGCGTTGCCCATTCGATATCTCAGACTGCCCCTTACAACAAAGCGTCTAAGCACATCAGATTACTCGCCTCTTATCGACCATATTCGTTCTAAGTTCAATTCATGGTCCTCAAAATTTCATTCTTATGCGGGCAGATTTCGGCTCATTCATTCATTTATTGTTAGTACAATCAACTTCTGGCAGTCGGCTTTTTATCTTCCCAAGAGATGCTAATATCACTCGATGTTGATGCCTTTTAGTGAATATTTATACTAGTTATTTGTCATCATTCGAGTGTTTTCTATGTTTTTGGTATATTTTCATGATTCCAGGTATTTTAGACATTTTGGAGCAAAAAGGTGGTTTTATGCACAAAGTGGATACAATTTTATGGATGCAAAAGCAGAGTTCAACAGTAGAGCCGAAAGTTAATCAATATTTGGAGAGGTTTTTATGAATGGA
The DNA here is from genome assembly GCA_900406425.1 of Iberis pinnata. NCBI lineage: Eukaryota > Viridiplantae > Streptophyta > Magnoliopsida > Brassicales > Brassicaceae > Iberis > Iberis pinnata. The sequence goes on along the minus strand of OVBE01006117.1, from coordinate 2,159 downwards.
ATGGACTGAGATTTTAACTCAAACTGTCCAAGTGAGTTAGCTTACATATGAAAGTGATTTGCATTCAATCCATTGAGGTAATCAGAAGTTATGACGATTTTACTGCAGGCTGGTCAAGCTGTATTGAAGAAGAAGCATGTGTAGCACGTGATTGAAGAGATCGATTGATCCACACGTGGATTGATCGATCCTGAAGACTGCCGAATCTCTGTAAGTTTGGATGGATAGATCCACACATGGATCGATCGATCCGAATGCTCAATGATTAATGAAGTTTGCCAAAGAGCCGTTTTTTTCCTCAAGAATTATATGAGTAGTCTTTTTGTTAGGTTTTAGGGATTTCCCAGGGAAAACATGTTTTATTGGTTAGGGTTTGACTTTTATGGACTTAAATTGTTAGGTTCTTAGTCTAGATTTATATTTATTGCTTAAATTAGCCTGATCACCTAGTTCATGACTTTAGGTTAGTAAATACAAAGGAATTTGGTTTATCTAATCTTATCTAGTCTAGATGAATAAGTATCTTTGTTTGTGTTGGTGTTGAAACCCCCTCATCAGGTATCTAGCCCAACCGGTGTCACTTCCTAGATAACGGATTAGCATATATCAAGATGTAAAAAGATTCACTCAGCAGGTCTCTACTTACACGCAGAAAGTGAACGATCGGCTACTCATGTCGCAAACGAGCTGAGCAGGAGGCAATTACGAGTTGAGTAGAAGGCGACTACGGGCTGAATAAGAGAGGACTAAGAACAGGCGCTTCCGAGATAAGGGGGAAGTATTAAGATTGTGATCCCAATGACCCTAGAAGATCGGAACAACCAGAACTAGGTGGAAGGGGATAAAAGGCAAGAAGAGAGAGAAATGAAGCATTAAAATCTTTTGGGGGTTTTAGAACGAGAATATAGAGATCGATCTATCTTTGTACAAAAACATTCATCAAAATCAATAAAAAAACATATTATTCTTCTTTGTATACATTTCAACTTGAGTTTGTGATGTGATTTCCTTCTAATATTAAAAAGAACGACGAATTCCTCATTAAGATAATCGTCTAAAAATTCGTTGTGAATTTTAGCATCCACAAATTGGCGCCGTCTATGGGGAATAAATAGTTCTTCAACGCAAGAAGGAAGAACGCAACTAAATCCAACTCCGCCATGACAGAAAGCACATACATACCATCCGACGGATATGCTAGCACAATACAAACGTTCCTCCAATCTGTATAATCCATGTCCGAGAAGTTAGAGACGCATGACGCCTTGAAAAAGTCCCTGTTAGACAGGCTCGACCGTATGGCAAAGAATTCCGCATATCTAACAATGACGATGACTAAACGGCGAGACCGAGTAACGTCCTCACGACACCGTTCCACCCAGATGTTCGCACGACGATACCCAGTCTAAGGAGAACACTCCAGGAGGCTAGCTTCACTCCAACCCCGCACTCCGTCAAGACGCGAGAACACCACGCTGATGCAAGGCAGACCCCACCCGATGGAATACTAGAGGGAGGACAACCTGACCAGGAATCCGAGGGGGGACAAGACACGTACGACGGTGACTCCTATATCCCACCTTCTTGCATCCACAAGCGACCTCAACAATCGATCAAGGAGATTCATGAGATGAAAGATTCCTTTGGACATGCCCTCCGAAAAATGTTCTCCAAAGTTCATCAAGCCACAAGCTCGGTGCCAGAGCTTGACCGACTAATGGAGGAAACACTGCGGAGCCCGTATGTCGTGCACATAAAGAATGCAAGAATATGAAACCCCGGAAAGATCAAGATCCCTTTCTATGAAGGAAAGATGGGGAACCAACAGTTTGGCTTAAGATCCCTTGGAAAGGAAAGATCAAGATCCCTTTCAAACGGTGCCGACCCCTCCATTCAAAAATGGATCAATATGATCATGGGGAACCACCAGTTTGGCTTAAACTCGTTAACCGCAATCAAGGCATATGGTCGTAGAGCTACATCCTGCAAGAAATAGCAAATCAAGCCCTTAGAGACAGGAGAACCTATAGCATTCGACGAAACGGACACAACAGAACTCGACATCCCTCTTGTCGATCCCCAGGTCATCGAGTTGATCCTTCAAGAGTACGAGATCGCGAGAGTGCTCATAGATACGGGGAGCTCGGTAGACTTAATTT
>OVBE01006116.1:0-20427 GCA_900406425.1 Iberis pinnata | reverse complement strand
TTTTTCATGTTTGCAGCTAATTATTTTGCTAACATAAATTCACATCTTATATATTATATTTATAACGACAATTATCATGATATGATACTAAACTAAAATACTTGAAATTGTAAAAATATTCACCAAATAATAATGCACACAAATTTTGTAAAGAAAATATTATACAAAAATTAATTAATATTGTCGAAACATAAAACCGCGCACAGCGCGGGACAAAACCTAGTACAAATTAAAAAAAAAAGCCTTCGCCTACAAAAGATTGAAAGTTTCCCACTATATATGTTGGAATTGGTTTATATCTTAAATCAATTTTAGCCAGTTTAGAAATCTGGTTTAATAATTTGATTTGAACCGGATCCTTTTGTTTGGCAACGGTCGAATGATTATTCCAGAAGTCTTCTGTTATAGCTCAATATTGAGTTCGTTTCAAGCTCTTAAGTGCCATTGAAGAAGTTGAGAAATTACTTAGAGATTCAGTTAGAATCTTTATATATGTGAGGTTTCTCTTTTTTGTGGGTTACGGGTTATAATTTTCTTTTCCTAATTTCTGGTTTGAGAGACTAAGATTGTATGAGGGAGAGAATCGGATATTGTAGCTTGTGAGCTAGAGAGATTGGGTTGGTGAGTGAATCAGGTGATACACTGTTCACCATTGTTTCGATCTTGGAGCTAGTGGATTCCAAGGAAGGTTTCGGCCCAAACGTAGGCTGCATTGCGGTTGAACTGGGATAACAAATTATTTGTGTTCTTACTCATTCTGTTTTTCATTTTAGCTCAAATTCAGATTGATTTTCTTGTGTTAGTTGATACTCCTTGGAGTTGTTTTGTGTTGATCAGGATTTTGATGAGGTATTGACTCCAAGAAGTGGTATCAGAGCCTCAAGTCTAGTGCAAGGTTCAATTCAACAAATCTCTGCTCCAGTTGCATCGTTGATCAAATTCAAGTCATCTTACAACGATGTCTTCCGCAAGAATGGAGGTGGAGAAATTCAATGGAGATATTGACTATAATCTCTGGAAAGAAAAGATCATTGCACATCTTCAAATCTTGGGACTGATGGAAGCTCTCAAGCTTCAAGAAAAGGGTTTAGAGAAGCAATCAACTTCCAGAGGAGCAGATAAAGAAGAAGGTAGAGGTGAAGTAAAACCAGATCCATCCATTGAAAAAAAATAAAGGAAAGTAAAATCCACAATCATACGGAGTGTCACCAACAATGTGCTTTTCAAAATCATCAAAGAGGTAACTGCGGTAGGTATGTGTTCAAGGTATTAGATTCTCTCTATATGTCAAAGTCATTGCCAAATAGGATTTATCTGAAGTAAAGTTTGTATAGTTTTAAAATGAATGAGTCTATATCTGTGGAGAACAATATTGAGGAGTTCTTGAGATTGATTACAGACTTAAGTAACGTCATGGTCAATATTACGGATGAGGATCAAGCTATTCTCCTCCTCATGTCTCTTCCCAAACAGTTTGATCACCTAAGGGGTATAGTGAGATATGGAAAACTTACATTGACGTTAGAAGAAGTACTTTCTGCAATCAACTCTAAGCAACTAGATCTAGGTTCTATTGGTAAGGCTATAAAGTCTTCTGCAGAGGCTCTGTATACTAGAGGAAACCAGAAGGGAAATAAAAATAAAGCCATCAACAAATACAAACATCAAGGAAAGGCCAAGGATAAGGGTAAGTCAAAGGATAAAGTAGTGACATGTTGGTCTTGTGGTGAGGAAGGCCATTTCAAAAACAAATGTCCAAAGAAAGGTAACTATAAAGGTAAAATCAAGCCTGAAATAGAAACATCTACCACCAACTGCATAGAGTATATGGAATCTTTAATGGTTTCATAAGCAATGTAGTGGATCAACATGACTTCAATGAGGTATGGGTTCTAGATATTGCATGTATGTATCATATGACTCCCAAGAAGGATTATTTCACTGAAATTAGAAACCTAGATGGAGGATTGGTAAGGATGGCTAATGAAAGCACGTCTCAAGTGAAAGGTATAGGGACAATAAAGATAACAAGAACAGATGGCTCAAACATCTTAATCAAAGATGTATAATATGTTCCCCAAGTATCAAGGAATCTACTGTCACTTGGAACTTTTGAGAGTCAAGGCTGCAAGTTCTCATCAGAGAATGGTCGTCTTAAGGTTTCAAAGGGAGACAAGGTGGTTCTGGAAGAAACTATAAAGGGAATGCCATATTTTCATAAGGGCGGTACTTGTTTAGGAGAAGTCCACTCAGTAATTTCAAAGGATGATACAGCCTTGTGGCATAGCAGGTTGGGTCATGTGAGTCAAAAAAGACTTCATTCATTGGTAAAGAAAGGGTACATATATGGAAAGAAAATTTCAAGTCTTCAATTATGTGAAAGTGCATTTTTGGTAAGTCTCATAAGTCCAGTTTCTCAACTGGTAAGCATATTAACAAGGCCTATCTTGAATACATTCATGCTGATCTCTGGGGAACCGCAACAGTTCCACCATCAATAGGTAAGTGCCACTACTTCCTTTCAACTATTGATGATTTTTCTAGAAAGGTATGGGTAAACTTTCTCAGGTCAAAGAATCAAGCAGTGGAAAAATTAAAAGAATGAAAAGTGCTAGTTGAAAATCAAACAGGTAATAAGGTGAAGAAACTAAGGACAGATAATTGACTGGAGTTCTGCAACAGAGAATTTGAAGATTTGTGTACAGCAAGTGGCATATCAAGGCACAAATCTATTCATCCCCCCCCCCCCCCCAGCAGAATGGTGTGGTGGAAAGAATGAATAGAACAATCTTGGACAAGGTCAGGAGTTGTCTAAGTGAGCCAGGTCTACCTAAAGGCTTCTGGGCTGAAGTTATCAACACAGCATTCCATGTTATAAATATGGTTCCATGATCAACAATAGAAGGAAGAATTCCAAAAGAAGTATGGTCAAACAGAGCACCAAGTTACAGTCACCTGAAGAAATTTGGGTGTGTGTGTTACTTCCACACTAATGATGGAAAGCTTCAACCAAGAGCTAAAAAGGGGATATTCATAGGTTACCCATATGGAGTAAAAGGGTACAAGATGTGGAGCCTTGATGATAAGAAAAGCATTCTGAGCAGAAACGTGATATTCAAAGAAGATGAGTGCTACAAGGACTTAGCAAAGAAAACAAAATAATCCATCAAGGATAATATACAGTTTCTGGAGTTTGAAGTAAATGATGCTCAGGGGAGTAATACACGTTCTGGTGGAGAAAATCTAGAAGATGCCAGTATACAGCAATATAACTGAGGTTCTTCAAGCTATCCTGGAAATCAATCAGATGGAAATGAATCTGCAGAATAAGAAAATTATCCAGGAAGTTACTGGCTGGCAAGAGACATATTAAGAAGAGTCACAAGGCCTCCTGCAAGATTTGATGAAGAAGATTTTGCAAACTTTGCCATATCAGTTTCCGAAGTTACTGATACATCTGAACCAATGAATTTCCAGGAAGCAATGAGAGATCCACTTAAGAGTAAGTGGAAAGAAGCTTGTGATGAAGAGATGAGATCTTTGTATGCAAACAACACATGGACACTAGTCAATAAACCAACAACCAGGAAGATAATTGGTTGTAAATGGATCTTCAAAAGGAAGCCTGGGATTCCTGGTGTTGAAGCTCCTAGATACAAAGTTAGGTTAGTTGCAAAAGGATTCTCTCATAAAGAAGGTCTAGACTAAAATGAAATCTTATCACTTGTGGTAAAACATGTGTCAATTAGATTCCTCATGTCAATTGTGGCTCAAGAGAATCTGGAGCTTGAACAATTAGATGTAGAAACATATTTCCTCCATGGAGAGCTTGAGGCATAGATCTATATGGCACAATTTGAAGGTTATGAAGTAAAAGAGAAAGCATGGTGTGTGTGTTTGCTCAAGAAATCCCTGCATGGCCTTAAAAAAAGCCCAAGACAATGGAATCAGAAGTTCAAAAACTTTATGGTGGAAATAGGCTTCAAACGAAGTGTGAATGACTAGTGTGTATAAATTAAGCAACAATCAAGTGTATTCATCTACCTTCTACTATACGTAGATGATATGCATGTAGCATGTAAAGGTATGAAGACAATCACCAAACTGAAGGAGCAGCTAAACAGCAGATTTGATATGAAAGATCTTGGAGCAGCAAAGAGAATTATGGGTATTGATATCACAAGAAACAGAGAAGAAAGCTGGTTAAGATTATCACAAGCATACTATCTTCAGAAGGTACTAAGAAGTTTCAACATGGATCAACCAAAGTCAGTTCATACACCACTAGGAGCTCACATAAAGTTAACTGATGCAACAGAAGATCATATGGAAGCATATGCAGACTATATGAGGTCAGTTCCTTATTGTAGGAAGCCTTATGTATGGAATGATAGGAACCAAGCCAGAGTTAACTTATCTAGTAGGAGTGATTAACATATATATGAGTAGTCCAGTTAAGTCACATTGGAATGTAGTGAAATGGGTGTTGAGATATGTAAAAGGATCAGTCAATACTTGTTTAGTATTGGTACATAGTTTAAGGTGTGGGGGAATTGTGATGCTGACTATGTCGTAGACTTGGATAGAAGAAGATCATTGACATGTTACTCATTTGTGTATGGGGGCTGTGCAGTTAGCTGGAAGTCTTGTTTACAAAGAGTTGTAGCCCTGTCCACTACAGAGTCATAATATATTGCATTAACAGAGGCAGCCAAAGAAGCAGTGTGGTTAAGGGAGTTGTGTAAATAATTTGGTTATGGTCAAGATTGTGTTGAAATCTTCTGTGATTCACAAAGTGCCTTAGCTCTGGCAAGGAACAATGTGCATCATCAACGTACAAAACATATAGCAACCAAGATTCATTATGTTAGAGATGTAGTAGAAGATGGTTCTGTTAAAGTAACCAAGGTCCATACAAGCGTAAATCCAGTCGACATCTTCACTAAGGTTCCAACAGTCAATAGGTTCAAAGAATTATTGAATCTATTGGGTGTCTTCTCAGGTTGAGTAGGCATGTAGCCGAGACCAGGAGTCCATAGTTGAAGGAGGAGTAAGCAGTTGTTAAGTTGATTTGAAGATATGACCAAGGTGGAGTTCGTTGGAATTGATTTACATCTTAAATCAATTTTTGTCGGTTCAGAAATATGGTTTAATAATTTGATATGAACCAAATCCTTTTGTTTGGCAACGGTCGAATGATTATTCCAGAAGTCTTCTGTTTCAGCTCAAGATTGAGTTCGTTTCAAGCTCTTAAATGTCGTTGAAGAAGTTGAGAAATTGGTTAGAGATTCAGTTAGAATCTTTATATATGTGAGGTTTCTCTTCTTTGTGGGTTACGGGTTATGATTTTCTTTTCCTAATTTCTGGTTTGAGAGACTAAGATTGTGTGAGGGAGAGAATCGGATATTGTAGCTTGTGAGCTAGAGAGATGGAGTTGGTGAGTGAATCAGGTGATACACAGTTCACCATTGTTTCGATCTTGGAGCTAGTGGATTCTGAGGAAGGTCTCGGCCCAGACGTAGGCTGCATTGCGGTTGAACTGGGATAACAAATTCTTTGTGTTCTTACTCATTCTGTTTTCATTTTAGCTCAAATTCATATTGATTTTCTTGTGTTAGTTGATACTTCTTGGAGTTATTTTGTGTTGATCAGGAACTTGATGAGGTATTGACTCCAACAATATCTTTAAGATCATTGTCCCTCCTTGAGACCCACTCCTCCTTAGAAGTGGTCACATTCTCAGCCACACCACCATTGTAACCTACACCATCCTTATATATTAATGCACCCCCACTGCCGCTCTGACCACCAATACTGAAGCATCTATAAGATATAATATATCTTATTCTCTATAATTTATAATGAACGGTACTTATACACAATGAGTAATATGAGTATGGAAAGTAATCCTTTGACATAACCATAATATATAAGGGTGTCTATCCCCCCCCCCCAATCAAACCTATACAGTTCAAACTTTTTATACCTGAACTTCACGGGTAAATTTCATTGCATTTAAATTACTTTTCTCTTTGATGAAACATTTTATATTATCGATTTGATTTATTTCCCCCTGATTGATTAGAATCAGTAATTACGATTGTTTCATTAATTAATTGCGACTTAAAATCGGGATTGGACATTAAAATTAGTTAACCAATTACCTGGAAATAAGTAAGTGAAAATCAATTTGGGATTCTTAAAAAATTTCCTACAAAAACTAATCTTCTTCCTCTTCGTATCTCCAACATTATAGCTTCATCTCAAAATCGATTGAAGAAAGTTCAACCTCGTTCGTCGGCAAAATCAACCACACTCATAAAGAGACATACATGAAACATCATGCATTATGTTCACCACTCTATTCACCACTATTACTTCGACACCAACATTAGATTGATATCTCTCTTATGTGGTCACCGATGACCAAAAAAACACTTTAAAAATAGCAACAAAGTTTTTCATATATTATATATCAACTAAATATCTAGCATATGAAAACGTTGTGATTAACCAAACAAATAAACATACAAAGAATCACTATAACTTACAGATTAAATGGAGATATAACGCTGGAGATGCTAAGATGAAGAAGATTAGTCTTTGTAGGAGATTTCATTAAAAATCCCAAATCCATTTTCACTTATTTAGTTTCAGTTAATTTTTTAATCAATTTTAATGTCTAATTGCGATTTTAGGTCGCAATTAATTACTGAAATAATCTCATTTATTGATCTTAATAAATCTGGGAGAAATAAATCAAATCGAGTAGTATGGAGGGGTTTGTATAGGAGAATAGTAATTTGGTTGCAATTAAATTCACACGTGAAGTTCAGGTGGAAAAAGTTTGAACTGTATAGGTTTGGGGAGAAAACAATCGACAACCCTAATATATATGATTGGTATAGTCATATCCTTAACACGCTCCCTCCGGATGGAGGGGGAATGATCACTCCAATCTTGCTTCTAAGTTCCAAGAATCGTGTCCTAGGTAGAGGCTTGGATAGAGTATCCGCAAGTTGATCCTTATGTGCACATGTGAGACGCATAGTTCCCAACGTTGTACTTGGCCTCTAATGAAGTGATAATCAATGACTATGTGCTTCATCCAGGAGTGAAAGAATGGATTAACACGTAGTAAAGTAGCTACAACATTATCGCAATTGACTGTTGGTGGTCCTGGAATGTTGATTTAAAGCTCTGTAAGTAAATTACATATCTAGCGAATTTTGGAAGCAGTGTTGGCAACAACTCTATACTCGGCTTCGATGGATGACCTTGCTACGATGTTTTATTTCTTAACAATCCGATAAATGGAATTGCGATCAAGTTTTACATAATAGGCGTTGGTGGAGACGTAATCTCTGGAGTCACTGGCCAAATCTGCATCTGAAAAGGCATGTAAAGACATACTAGTTTGAGCAGAGAAATAGATACCATGAGTAGTCATTCTAGAGAGATAGGGAAGAATTCGCTTTGCAGCCTGCCAGTGATGTTCAGTTGGACGGTGCATAAATTGTGAGAGCGATTAATAGCGTAGCTTATGTCATGGCGAATGAATGTGGGGTATTGGAGACTACCTACCAACTTCCGATACTTCATAGGGGAGGTTCTCATGATGCTAGAGTGAGCTTTGGACTTGTGAGCATTGGGGAGATGACAGGTTTGATGGTTGACATGTTATGCTTGTGAAGGAGATCATTGATATACTTGTTATGAGACATGTGAAGGCCTTTGGAAGTTATGTGAACCTCAACTCCAAGAAAGTAATGAATATCTTCAGGGTCTTTGACAAATAAATGAGTTGCAATTTGGTGAATAACTTTGGAGATTGCTGCAGTATTATTCCCTGTTAGAAGAACATCATCGACATATACCAGAATGTAAATATATGTAGTTCCAATTGAGAGAATGAACAAAGATGTGTCAGCCAATGAATTGATGAAACCCATATGTAACAAGTAGTTCTTCAATTATATGTACCAGGCGTGAGGAGCCTGTTTGAAATTGTAGATAGCTTTCATAGGAGACATATATGATTTGATTTGTCAGGGCGACAAAACCCGGTGGTTGCTCCATGTAAACCTTATCTTGTAATGAGCCATGAAAAAATGTGTTGTGTACACTTATTTTTGAATGAACTGGGCTTTGGAGACTGCAATGTTAAGAACCAGTTGGATTGTAGTAGCTTTTATGACCGTATTGAATGTATTCATGTAATCTCGTCTGAAACGTTGGTTGTAGCCTTTAGCGATTAACCTCGCTTTGTATTTGTGCAATGAACCATCATACGTAAATTTTTGTTTAAATATCCACTTAGAACCAAATATGTGTTGATGAGGTTAATGCATAACTAGCTGAAGAGTCTGATTTTTCAAAAATGTGTCAATTTCAGCAGCCATTGCAGAGCGCGAGTTTGGGTCTCTAAGAGCTTGAGTCACCGTGTATGGTTCAAGGATATAGTTGCGATGAACAGAAGTGTAGAGAGTATACTTTGGATTTGGCTTAGTTATTTTTGCAGTGAGATTGCATCGGATGTTGATTGCCAAGTGGTGGTTGGTAGGTTGTCAACGGTGAGAGGGTAGGTGATAACGATGAGTGTGGATTTTGTGTTTCAGGTGAGTTGGGATCAAGTGGAGGTTGAGGAATGGGCTAAGGAATAATAGAATAATTTGGACTTGATGTAGGGTTAATAGTGGGCTCTGATTAGGCCAAAGTGGATAAGTGATATGAATCCTAATCGATGAGAAGAAGGAAGAGAAAAAGAGGCCAAGAACTGACCTTAAGTGAGGAGCAAAGGTTGGTGACAACGGATCCGGCGAATTCGTGGCGAATGGTATGTGTACCAAAATTCATTGTGGCAGTGGCGGGGTTGATGGCGGAGGAGCTTCATCAGTGATGGAGTCGATAGTTACGAACTTTTCATAGGGATAAATAGTCTCATTGAATTGAACATGGCGGGAGACAAAAATTCGTCCCGTAGTAGATTGAAGACACATATACACACTTTGTGTCAAGGAGTAGCCAAGGAAGACGCATGGTGTTGATCGATGTTCTAATTTGTGAGACGTGTACGATCGAATCCATGGGAAGCAGAGACAGCTAGAGGTATGCAACTTGGTGCAATTGGGTGATGAATGAAACAGATTGCAATATGGAGAGTGATGTGATTCTAGGTGTGAGGATCAAGTCCATGAATGCTTCTCCAATGGTTGTGACGATGATGAAACGAAACGGAGTGAATGGTACTTCTAATAGTTGTGTAATGATTCTTAGACTACAAGAATTTTGCTTGTTGATGCAAAATCAAATTTAGAACACAAACAACACAAAATTTGATCAAACAGGATTCAATATATTTCTTAAGGTTTTTAGAAAGGTGTTTGATGATTTTATTGATGCATTTTCGTCCAGAAATAAAGAGAAGAAGGTTGTACATGCACAACTTCTTGGCAATACACAAAACAATTAAAACTAAGGTTCCCTTGAAAATATTAATCAAGACTAAAGTTTAAAACAAAAATATAATAAACATGGGCTTAAATTTCACCAAGAAACTCTTGTATAAGTGTTGTGAACAAAGCCTCATTAAAAAATTTGTTTGGAAAACACAACGGGACAAAACCAAACCAATGAAATGAGTGCAAGCCACAATATCTCTCTTGATGAATATCTAGGCAATTTATATCACAACCAATGTGATTGGATTAGCACACACTAGCTGCCTTTGATAATGTTGAGGAATTGATGAATAGCTTGCTGAAATCTAGCTTGTCTTGATCTAGTCATTGGACCAAGTGTTACACTTAAGTCTTTGTTCCTTGTTTCCTCATATTCAAGCTGCTCCATTGTTTTTTCTTCCTCTTCATTTACTTCATGTTAGAGCTGATCCATCTCTTTAGTTCTATTGTTTGCCAAGATCATATCAGAGAGTCTAGAGACAAGACTAGTGTAGGCAGACGATTGATTAGATAGACCGCGACAACAAATACGTAAGACCAATAAGAGGTGGGTAATTTAGCGTGAGATAGCGTAGACATTCCGGTTTCAACTATGTGTCGATGCTTCCTCTTTAAAATACCATTATGTCGTGGTGTGTGTGGTGGTGTTGTGAGATGAGAGATTCCCAAGTTGGCAAGAAATGGTTTTAGCGCTTGAAACTCTCCGCCATTGTCGAAGTACAGGTTTCCAACTCGAGCACCAATCTTGTTTTCCACTAGATCCTTGAACAGTATAAATACATCCTTTACTTGAGGCTTTCTTTGTAACAAAAAATAGCCATGAATGTCGTGTATAGTGATTAACTAACACCAAATTGTACTTGTAATTATCTGTAAAAACTATTGGAGATGACCACAGATCCATGAAGATATATTCCAAAGGTCTGGAATAAATAACTGAGGATTGAGAGAATGGAAGATGATGACTTTTATTAATGGACCAGTCAACAAACAAAGTGTCTGTTGTTACCGATTTTCAAAAATGGTAGTAAATCCTGAAAAACAACTTGCTTGAGAATAGGAGGAGATGGATGACCAAGTCGATTGTGCGACTCATCTAAGGAAACAACTATTTTTGAGACTGCTTGAAAGATGAAGGTAATAGTTTGAACGTCGGCTACACATACAACTCGCCATCAACACTGCCTTTTTATCAATTGAGCCCCCAACCAGAGATCCTTCACCTGGAAATGTGTAGGAAAGAATTCGACAGAAACACTATTAGTGTTACAGAGTTCTTAAACAAATATCATATTTTCATGAAGGTTGGGGACAAAAAGAGCACTGGATAAAGAAAGAGATTCATAAAGAGTGGGTAGAGATAATGAACTAGTATGAGACTCGAACCATTGATATTGCTCAGTTTTAATGTCTTATAGTGGGTATTTATACTTGTCATTTGGCATTATCCGAGTGTTTTCCTTGTAGTTTTGATATATTTTTATGATTCTAGGTGTTCGGGTCGTTCTGAAGAAAAAATGGATTTCGGAAGGTTTCAGGTGCGAATGGATAAGTATGAAGACGAAGGGATCGATCCAGCAAGAGAAAGATCGATCTATGCACGATATGAGAAGAGATCGATCGATGCCTGCATGGATGGATCGATCTAAATAACCTGAACTTTTACGTAACATCATATCGATCGTTCCCTTCCTGAGAAGGATCGATCTCATTGAAGACAGATCGATCCCTGTGGACGAGATGAATGAAGACTTGCCAAAATTACGGATTTTCCCTCAAGACTTATCAAAAAATTTTCCATATTTTTATTTTTATTTTCTTTTGAACTATAAACGCCTTAGGCTTGGTGTTATTTTTTTTTTTTACGAACTGGCCTTAGTCGCTACTTGCCCTTAAGACGCATGATAAGATTAGCACCATCTCAGGCGAACAAAAGACGCCAGCTCTTGCCCAACAATCAAACGCCATAGACAATACAACTCTGCTAAAACCACAAGCCATTATAGGCATTGTAGACAATCAAGCCCTAACCCCTGTAGGCTAGACTAGTGATCGATCTGGGTGAATCCGGATGATCATGGCAGTCTAACCCAACTGTTGAGTTAAAATTGAGATAAATTATACTGTATTCTTAAGGGAACTGAATCTGTTTACCGTTGGCTAAGTGTTGCGGATTAAACCGTACTCACTAAGAAATTAGCGTTACTTATGTCTCCTTTGTGGTCGCATGTGATGCTAAAGAGTGAGACAACTCGCAGAATCAAGGCATTGAGAAGGCAAGGATGATGGATGGATTGTAAATATTGTTGGGTAGATTTAACTTAGAAGTTCAATGCATTGTAATAGCTTATGTAGCAAACTGTCAGTTGTATTGATATCGTTGGAATCTAACTATGAAATGCATGTTTACAGTTTATTAACTCTTAAAGAAATCGAAATATGCATGAAAACGGCTAAGTATGAAAAAGAACTTAGAAAGAATCGAAAATGCCTAAATATCCATTTAAGTATAGAAAACCTCTAAAGCATGTCACCGTTTGGATATGATAATCAGGTTGGGGCGTTGCAACAGGCCCTGAAGAGACATGAGCGATTGTGAGCTGTGTATAACAGTGGGCAGACTCTGTTTCTTCTTCAACTTGTTCTTTTTTCTTGTGGTATGTTGCATGATATTGTGTATGATTGCCTCTGGTAGACTGTTGGATAGTATCAATAGCTAAGAAAGTTTCAACTAAAGACAAATTAAACAAAATGTCTAACCCAAGGCTTTTAACTTTTGTGGTAAAAGCTTACAACTGTGAGTTTTTAGGTTTTATTCACCGGGTACTGGAGCATTCACATGCAATCTTTAGAGCTCTGAGATTAAACTCGGGTTATAAAAAAAAGTCTAAAATCAGAAAAGTGTCTAAAAGGTAAGTAGTTGTGGACAAACTAACCATCGATGATGTTATACACTAGTTCTTTTATAATGCCTTGGTGAATACGATCATATTCCAAATTACAAGGAGTTGATTGTTGTACAAAAGAACACATTGTTTCCCAAAACATACATCGGATTCTTTCTTTCCAACAATAGTGATAAGTGATGACTGATAACTAAGACAATGTACTACGATATAGAAAGGCAAAGTAAGTATAAGCCAAAAAGATGTTCTATTTGACAAATATCTCAATGAGTTATATCTTGTCTTTTCGAGGGTTCTTTCCTTCAACATCTTACATCTCCGTCAACATCATTGGTCTTTTTCAGGATCTTAATCAAATCTATGTTAAAGAAAATAGGGAAAAAGCTGACATCTTTCTTTATACACCAGAGAAGTTAAAATTGACCAGGAAGGCTTATGCTTATCTGCCGAAAACTCTTAGCACAGATGAGGTAAGAGCAGAGCTGAGGAACTTCATACCGGATGATCCACCAGGGAAGTAGGATATACAGTAGTAAACCAACGCAAGAACCTGTCCATTTTCACAAAGAAACAGATATGCAATATTATGAGATTCAGCAGACCATGCGTATTTTGCAAGCACAAGTTCTTAAACCAATACTAGTATCTTTTCCAACAACCCAAATCTATAACGGGTGAAGAACAAGATAAGCCACGCCATCAAGTCTAACCGGTTAGCCAATGAGGGGAGTTACTATATGATCTTGAATACTCTACTGAAAATCTCATTTTGAGAAGTTTCAACTCAGATTAAAAGGGAATATCTTAAGGGTAAGGTTATGAAATGTAGTACCTGTAAGACAGAGAAGAGCACCGAGAGAATGTAGCTGTGGAGAACCATCGACACATATATGGTACCAACCATGGTGGCAATAAAACCTAGGGTTAAAGGAAGCCTCTGGAGAAGCAAACAAGAAATTAGAAAGAGAGAAAGGAATTCACTTTTGGCAGTAAGGCATGATGACACACTACATAATGAGGTAGCATACCTCCATAGAAGACATGTGTGCAAGCTGATTTTGTGGGCCACGGAGTGCAAAGAATGATCCAATGATAAATCCACATCCAAGGGTGAAACAAATGGCAAATTTCTGTGGCATAAGCACCATGACTGGAAGAAACATTGTAAAGGCAATGAAGATGAAGAATACACCACTTGCAAGAAGTAAACCGAAATACATCAGTGCTTTTCCTGAAGGCATACTGCTGGTTGCTGACTGCAGATTCCCCGGAATATCTCTAACTCCCTTTGAAACCCTGTAATAAACAAATTCATGTGCATTTTGCAAAACCAATAAAAGAACAACAAAGTATAGCATGTAGCATAACAGATATAAGTTTCACACTTCCACCACGATAGAAGCACAGTTAGGCTTAACAAAACACAGCCACATATCAAGCAAACACATCAACCTAAATAAGAATCTCAAATGTCGACAGAAAAAGATGATATTTTCAGATTATTAATAGGAAAATCCTCCAGAAAAGAGCTGTTCATGTCGAAAACTCACAAGTACAACTAATTGCTTTGATCACAAGTACAGCAACACAACTAGATCAATGTACTCGCATATACATTACTCAACAGAATCACTCACTAGCTATAAACTCCATTGCTATGCAATGCTCATTAACGCAGCTATCTCGTGTCTACAATTCAATTAAGTAGATTTCAATTGCTCAGACTCACTAACAATAACCAAAATCCTCATATTTTCAGATTCAGTAACGAAATAAGCACCCTAAGGTGAATAACTTCACCATAATCTACCGAATTTTGGAAAGAGATCGATAGCTTACACGCTGAAGGTTCCCGAAACAGTGTCGTTGGCAGATCTAACAGCGGATTCGATATCGAACCCGAAGCTTCCACCGCTCTCCTCGACATCTCTCGAGGCTGCGTAAGAATTCCAATCCGCGAGCAGCGATGAACCCGTTTGTTGCTGCTCCTGTTGCTGATCTCCGCTGCTACTCCCGCTCATCGAAAACCAACTTTGTGCCATTTTCTCTAATGCGCTTCAAAGGTTTCAAGGAAACCAAACAGGGAAAGATCAGAACGCCGGCGATCGGAGGCTTTCCGTAGATAGTAGAGGAATAGCAAGAGAGCCGATGCTGTAACGGGTCAAATTCTTGTATGCCCCTTTCCATCTCTTTTTTTTATTTAACCTTTTTATGTTTTTCATTTTTCTTCTTGAGTTTTTTTAACTCAAAACCTTTGAAAGTACTATTTTGTCTAAACTAAAATGAGATATTTACCACTTTAGCGGCGGATCCACCTNGGGTCCCCCTTTTTTTTTTTTTTTTTTTTTTTTTAACACTGATTTTATTAAAGTTAAGACATTGGTACACTTTAATTCTCTAATAAAACAAAAAAAAAAACAAAACATGGAATAGATATATGACATTGAAATAAGTTGTGCGAAGTAGTTTGGGACATTGCTAATATGTGTGCAGTTTTATTTGATTTCTTATTAATCCATTGAAGTCGGACTTCTTCAAATTTAGTACACCAGAATGCATAGTTTAGTGCCCAATTCCTCAACTGAATTTGCTGATTTCGATTTGTAAGTGCCTTGTATAAGAGTTGTGAGTCTCCTTCAAAAATAATCTTCCTGTATCCTAAGCTCCACGCGTTCTGCATAGCCATTATTAAAGTTTGTGCTTCAGCTTCTAGCATTGATAATACCACTGGACCTGTATTTTGAAATGCTTTAACAAACATTTCATGTTCATTATGAAATAATCAACCTGCTGTTGTTTTGGTATTGTCATCTACAAATGTTGTATCATAATTACATTTAATCCAGCCTAAAAGTGGTTTACACCATGTTGAACTTCTAGGAGACCTTGCTTATGATGGTTTAGGTGGGTGTATGCTCATCCAACTTTCAGCATCAGAAGTAGCTCTTTGTATTATTGTATACCAAGGGATAATTTTTTTGTGAAGACTAACATATTCCTTGCCCTCCAAATGTACCAAAGAAGCCATAGTGGAAGGGTTTTAACAGCTTGAGAAATCATACTGGACGTACTATAAGCAAGGAGATGTTGTAGTTTGGTTATAAATGCAACATTTGGAGATGTAAGCTCAATATTGGGGATAGCTAGAGAGTTCCATACATCTAAGAATTTTGGACAGAGGAAAAAGATATGGTTTATATATTCTACCCGATTACAGAAGCAACAAACCTTTGAAGGAGAGAGATGTCTTCGGTGTAACTTTTGTTTGGTAGCCAAAATACCTCTGGTTGCTCGCCATAAGAAATACCTGATCTTAGGCATAATATTAATTCTCCAAATCAATGCATGAGTATATGAATGAACATGAATATGGGACTGAGGTTAAATTGGATACAGGTGTTGGCTTGCCAGCCAATAGCGACTTTTAACAGAGTAATGACCAGAAGGCGTATAAGGCCAAAATACCTGATCCGCAGATCTTAAATATGGAAGTTTGAGTTTTGAGATTAGTATTGCATCTTCTGGAACAAATAAGGCATCTATTCTTTTTTTATTCCATATATTTGGCCACCTGACGATGTCTTGTACATAATGTTCATTTAGATGTTGTGACAGGTTCTGGTTTAGAGGTTGTGGAGGTCTTGGTGGTTTCGTGGGAAGCCAATTATGATTACATATGTTTGTTGTAGGACCATTGCCTATGATGTAACCATGTCCCGACTGAATGATTCTCTGACCTGCTTGTAAAGATCTCCACCCAAACGACTGTTGTTTTCTTGGACCAACTTGTAACACATTTGAAGATGGGAAATAAAGGCTTTTTAGTAAACGTGCAAGTAAACTTGAAGGGGAGGTGTGAATGCGCCATATCTTCTTTGCTAATTAAGCATCATTGAATATTTCAAGTTATCTAAAGCCTAATCCTCCTTGTACTTTTGGCCATGAAATCTTATCCCATGAAAGCCAATGTAGCCCTTTAATATGTCCCACACCTTTTGACCACCACAATTTTGCAACTATCCTTTCAATATCATTAATAATGCCTTTAGGTAATTTGAAACATGTCATTGTATATAGTGGTAGAGCCAGAGCAATTGATTTTAGGAGGATTTCTCTGCCAATTGGTGACAAAAACCTCTTTGACCACCCTGCAGTACTAGCCTGAATTCTTGAAACCAAATAATGGAACATCTGAACCTTGCTTGGACCAGCCATTTCAGGTCGACCAAGGTATTTGCTATTACCTCCATCATTGTGAATATTGAGCATATGTCAAATTCTACCTCTCTGGTCTTGTGATACTATGGAACCAAAAGTGATACTTAACTTTGCTCTATTAATCATCTGGCCATATGCAGTCTCATACTGTTGGAAGATATTCAAGAGCACAGAGGCTGATTTTGAGTTAGCATTACAAAAGAATAATGAGTGATATGCAAAGAACAGATGGCTTAGTGTTGGACCAGTCATACTCAGTTTAATCCCTCTCAAACGTTTTGTGTTAATTTCCCTCTGAATCATTTGGCTTAAAACTTCTGAGCAAAGAATATAAAGGTATGGATACAAGGGATCCCTTTTTCCTAAGCCTCTTTCTGGTTGAAAATATCCCCTTGGTGTGCCATTAATTAATACAGAGAAGGATACAATACGTACACAAAGCATTACCCATTGAATCCACATAGGTGAAAAACCCATCCGAGACATTGTTTCTTGTAAAAAATCCCAGTTTACTCTATCATATGCTTTAGAAATATCTGTTTTAATTGCCATATATGCTTTTGAGACACGTTTTCTAACCTTAAGGGAATGAAGCATTTTATGAGCCATAATGACGTTATATGTTATTTGTCTTGTAGGGATGAAAGCAGCATGTTCCTCATAAATTAGTTTAGGTAGATGTTTCTTCAGTCTATTTACCAAAATTTTGGTAATAAGTTTGTAAGTAACAGTGCACAAGTCAGTAGGCTTGTATTCAGCCATTGTTTTAGGAGTCTTAACCTTTGGGATTAGACAAATGTTGGTATGGTTCAGTCTTGAATCTAATATGTTGGTTTCAAAGAAAGCCATGACTGTGCAATTCCAAGCTAGTATCTTCATTTGTCCTGTGGTGGTATCGGGTCCATCGCGCCTCTGTCATCTCTGATTGATTCACGTTTTGAATCTAGTTCTTTTGTAACAAGCCCTGCATCTTCATCCTCTGCCTCCTTCGAAGTGTTATTTGGTCCTGCAACATCCTCAAATGTTCTTTTCCTTGAGATAGTGTCTTCCACCATCATGAATGTATCAGGAGGGGAAGGAGGTTGGGGCTCTACATCTTCAACACGATTTGGAGAACCAGTTTCAGGTTGTTGCTGGTCTTCTTCTGTGATGTCTTGTATGATGATTTCTTGATTTCCAGGAATGGGCATAAAACCATTTTCTTCAGGACAATCTTCTGGATCCTCATCATCATTAGGATGGTCATCAACTCCACCATTTTGAATGAGGCAATCACCAGTATCATGTGTAAGCAAACCACATATTGCACAAAAGCCTCTCAATCTTTCATATCTGTTAAAGTTGTGTTAACTCTTGGGAAGAACTGGTAATTTCTCTGAAACCTTAAAAGTCTATCAACATGCTAGTTGATCCTGACCCTTACATATTCCATTCTAATCTCAAAATTTTGATTGTACTCTATCTCAAGAACTGGTCCCATTGCATCAGCAATGTGTTCAACAACTCCTCTATTCAAATACTGGATTGGAATTCCTCTAACTTGGATCCAGAAGAGGATGTAATTGAGAATCAAAGCATTTGCACCAGGGATCCAACGCCGAATTACTAGCATTTGATCCAAGAAAGCCCAAGGACCTCGCCTCATAACCGTTTCCATGGCTTCTTCAGAGGAGAAAACAAATTGAAAGTGATGTCCCTCTATGATTCGACCTTTGATTAATTCGACTTGTCCCCAACTGCGAGGCAGATTGACAATGATGGACCTAAGATTTTGTTTATGGGGCATTAGAGGATGTCCAATGATTGAATGTTGATTCTCATACGCCGCCTGACTAACGACATCCATGGGAAGGAGGACCGAAGGGTCATTGATGCCAAGGTCCATATTCTGAATTCCTCGTTGGACATTTTCCGCCATTGATGGATGTAATAAGAAAATTTTGGATTTAACACGAACAGGATGTAAACCCCAGTAATTGGTGAAGGATATATATCCAGAGATGTTGGTAGTGGGATTGAAAATAACTACCCATGGATCCGAGTTTTTCGCATGAATTGCAGGTAACTTCCTTCGGAGTGGCACTCCGGTGAACGACATCAAAGATCATGGCCGGAATGGCGTGAAACTCTGGATTAGTAACTAATCATTAATCGCCTTTGTTATCGCTTGTACATATATACACATTTTCTGGCAATCAGAGATGTTGGACCCACCTTATTTAATTATATATTTTTTCTGTTTTCTTTAAACTTTTCTCTCTCTTTTTTCTCGTTTTTTAGTCAAATTTTTCCTCACTTTTTTTCCTCTTTCTTCTTCTTATAACAACGAACTACCATTTTTAAAAATGTAAAATAACGAACCACCGTTCTTTTCATTTGTTTATTTTCGTTAATTATAGTTTAATTATAAACTATAACAAATAACATATTAAATTAAAAATAAATCTACAATCAAAATTCAAAACATTAATATATATGTTTATACAACATCTTTTGAGTTTTAGATCCGACAATGAATTATGCTAAAATCGAATAAAAATTATTAGATTTAGTTAATTATGGTCTTTTGAGTATAAATATAGTCTTGATTTTCTAAGATTTGCTCTAAAATTTTGACAATTTAAGTCAAAATCTGAGAACTAAAATTTCAAATTGAAATGTTGACTAATTCACATAAAATTGCAAGGCAAAATTAATATTGTTAGATTATATATTTCAAGATCTTTCTATATATCTATAGATTGCTAAATATAGTGTTTGGAATCAAAATCGTCATTAATGAATTTAAGTTTACGTTCTGTCTATGTACAACTAGGTGCAACTACGTACGACTATAACATTTGGTACAACTGGTATAACTAAGTATACCTATAATATTTTCATTTATCATAGTTTAGTTATAAATAGTAGAAAATTATATATCAAATTGAAGTCCTTCCAACGAGAATTCAAAATTTACAATAATTAAAAAAATACTAATGTATGTTTTTGTAAAACCTCTTTAAAATTTAGTCCAAAAGTTAACTATGCGAAAATCAAATAAAAATTATTAGGTTGTGTTAATTTTGGTCTCGTTAGTTCAAATATAGTTTCAGATATTTAAGATTCGCTCTAAAACTATGTTAGTAATTTATATTGACTATTATTAAAAATGGACTTAAAGCATAAAATATAGCTCATGATATAGATATGTCAGAAACATAATAATAAAATATAGCCACCAAAAATACACTTAACTGTACTGAAATTTTCAATTGTACAAAGTTATTCATAGTTGTATTTTCATCGTATAATAATATATTTAGTTGTACATGCATTTACACTAATTTTTGTTAGTTGTACCGATGATATTTGACAGTAATAGTTTATTAAGAGAACTCATATATACAAATATTTTTCTAAATAAGTTGTTTGTGTGTTTCTCAAAAATCACATGTTAAGATTCACATATTAACAATAAAAGTATTGGTCTCGTTAGTTCAAATATCAAAGTATGGATGACGTCACATATTAACAATAAAAATCACATGTTAAGATTCACATATTAACAATAAGCCGTCACCGGCTACCTCACCGATCGAATTCAACAACGCCAACCTAAAAGGTCTGAGCCAGCCTCACAACAACTTCTTAATCATCGAGTTGGTTATAGCAAACACCGAGGTGGCAAGGATCCTCATTGACACTGGAAGCTCCGTCGAAATCATCTTTAAAAGAACACTCGACAACATGGGAATAAGCACCGACCTCATTAAGTCGGGATACAGGACACTTACAGGTTTCATTGGGGAAACCGTCTCTCCCACAGGAACAATCAAACTGCCCGTTCAGGCTGGCGGCTC
>OVBE01006115.1:0-20431 GCA_900406425.1 Iberis pinnata | reverse complement strand
TATATATATATATATATATATATATTAAGTACCAAAATCTAGAAAATAGTATTCAGGTTGTAGATTATTATTTACATATAAAATGATAATAATTTATTCTTTTTTTTAAAGTACTTTTCTTAAGAGAGTTATTGATTTATAATTTTAACTAATTAAAAAAATTAATGTAGTACTTGAGAATTCCAAAATTTTAAAAAATTAAAGATACAAATTGTAAATGTTATCGGAGGTCCTATTGAATCCGTAAATGGTTGGCAAAATTATGTTATAATTAATATCAAATTTCAAGAAATATTCTTTTATCGATTTTTGTTAAATTTTATGGTGATTAAATTCAAAACTATAAAAAAAATTATGAGTTATGAGGAACTATATGAAATACTATAAAAAAAAGTCCATATTTCAAAAATGAATTTTTACTATTTCTGCAATATCGGTAAGAAATATCACACAAAATGCCATAAAAAAAGTTGTTTGTATGAGATATCATAATTACACTGGTGTTTGGTAGCATGAGAAAGAAAATTTTACCCCTACTTTATATGTTGGGTTTGGCAAGAGTGCTTTTGTCTTTGTTTCATCATTAATTAGCCATAATGGTGATAAGATGTTTATAAAAGAAAATCACAAATGTTAATTAAATTGAAGAAATTCTAATTGAATGAATCCTCATTTTGTTGCCAGAAAAAGGTAAAACATTAAAAATATATATATATATATATATATATATATATATATATTTATACTGTGTTGTTTTAACTTGCTTATCAAGCAACTAGGTAGTTATCTTAGTTGAAATGGTTCAGTGTTAATGAATTGATGGACATGATCAGGTATTGGTGTGGACGTAATATATGCGATGTATGGACCAAATTTGATGATCAATTTTTTGTCTACCCGGTTAGCGTCTGCTCTGGTGGACATGATTTGGTTCCAAATCTGTTGCTTTTATGGACTTATTTGTGCGAGTCTCATGGACAAGATTTGGATCTATCCCTGGTGCTTTTGTGGACGAATCTGAGTCTGGTGGACAAGATTTAGATCTAATTTTGGTGCTTTTGTGGACGAATATGTGCGAGTCAAGTGGAAAGGATTTGGATCTGTCCCTGGTGCTTTCGTGGACGAATTTTTGCGAGTCTGATGGACATTATTTGGATCTATGTCTCGTGTGTCTGTAGACGAAACTATATGAGTCTGATGGGCAGGATTTGGAATCGTTACAGTGCGGTCTTCGAATTCGTCCACCGGCACTTTTGTCCACCGACACTTTCGATAAGTATTGTAAGTATGGAGAACCTACTCATCATAATCAATAACCTTATGTTGTTGTTTATTATGCGTATGTATTCCATACAGGCGTCTGTTTGCATTCAATATTAATTCTTTGTATAAGCAATAAGAGCATAGATGATCGCATATGCTGAAAGAGAGATACAAAAGTTTGTTAACGAGGTTCGGTTTCCGTACATCCCCGAGACCTTGTCCAGAAGCAAATCAACTAGAATAAGAATAAAAATACAATTGCATATGGTTCAACATCCTACCATGCTACCATTCTTTTCTAGTGAGCTAAAAACAACTAAAGATCAAATAAGTAATCAACTTAATCGGTGTTACACAAACCTAACTCCTTGTTGCCTTAGTTCCAATACCTCAGTCTTCTGAATGGACGTCAACAACCTGTTATTTTTCTCCCGAACAAATCTCTCAGCCTAAGATTGGCTTTTACTCAACCTTGAGCTTGCCCTCAGCTTGAAACCAACCAATGTTTTAGTTTCATAGCGATATGTAGAACGAACACTCCCTTCTTCAGCTTCCCGTTTTCATCAACTTCAAAAGATCAACATCAAACATCATATATTCAGAAGAGTTGAAACCTGCATTCGGAAGAGTTGAAACCTGCACGCCTCATACTCCTCATCTATATATAGTAGTGGAAAAAACCTAGTTCTTAGGATCTCCAAAAATTTCACCAAAAAGATATTTTTTCTTCCAAAGATTATCCTTTTCAACAAACAAAATCTTTCTTCCAAAGATTATCCTTCTAAAAAAATATGTAGGATCTTGATGCATAGCCACATCATCAAATCCTAGATTGTTATTTTTCAACCAATCGTTGTGCCACATCAACAGCTTGTTGTGCCACGTCATTCAGCGTTCTGTTCCACGTCATCAGCATCATGTGCCATGTCACCAGTGCGCCGTGCCAAATCAGCACTTTCAAATCTTCCATAATATATCAAATATTCTTATTTAGGACATCTCCGAGAATATCTCGAAGATATTATTTCTCCAAGAATCTCTCTAAGATATTATTTCTCCAAGAATATCTCTAAGATATTATTTCTATAATTCTTTCAACCAAATATCTTCTTGGTATAATTTTTTTTTTTAGATTCTCTTCAAGATATAATATTCATTGATAAGACTGAAATTGATTTTCCATCTTCCGAAATTTTAGCTGATTTATTCAGTGCGTTGAATCTCATCAAGCTTATGTTCCCACTCAGCTTTCTGATCTCATTCAGCTCTCTGTTTATCAACAGAGATCTTTTGTGACACATCAGCACACGCACTATGATACATAAATATGCTCACTGATATCAGCAGCTCTTGATCCCGTCAGCTGGTTGATTCTATCAACGTATTAATTATAACAAGCTTCTGATTCCAATACACTTCTGATTCAATCAGTTTGTTGATTCTAGAATCTACATCTTCAATCTCCCCCTTTCTGAATCAACGATACTTCACTATTGCATCTTCAGTCAACTTCTTGATCCAATTAACTCAGTGATCCTATCAGTCTTCTGAATCCGCATCTTTCAATATGTTGACATATACTCTATTGAACCAGCTCGTCTTTAAGCTATTCAGGATGTTATTGCAGTCATCTTCTATATTTAAGATCAACATCTTCAACTATATATGTTGCATACAGTTGCTAACATTTTGTCTCATGACTCTTCATTATCATGTCTGGTATCAAGCTTTTGATGTGATGTGTGTTGTGTTTGCATCATATATGATATCACACTTTTAACATGTTGTCTAATTATCTTCAGTATCCTGTATGATGTGTTTTTCAACTTAGTCAGCAATAAACTCCCAATCTCCCCCTTGATGACTGAGTTGTAGAACCCAAGCTTACTAACATCAGAAATCTCCAACTCCAATGCATGATTGCGTTTATCCAGATAGTTGATCACTTCAACATCTCCTTCTAATCTCCCCCTTTTTAACATAGTTTGATACTCAAAAAACATGTTCTATAGGATAATGAGATATATATTGAAAAGACATTAACCTGATGCCTAATGACAAAAGTAGAAGAATACATTAGGAGAGTGATCTAATTATCAGACTATTGAGATTACTACCCCTAAAACCATGCTATCATATGCATATCATTCATCTAAGAGACATCTAAAGAAGCGTGAAAAACAACCTCAAAACCAACCTTTTTCTCTCTTTGCTTGAGTTCATAACTAGGTTAAAACCATAATCACAACCCCAATCAGATGTGGACTCATAATCATCTTCTACTTACTTCATCTGGACATGTGTAACAACGTCTCATAGCACTTACACATCTAAACGTTCTTCTATTCCTTATTAAGTCAGGAACCAGATCGTTGAATAAGATACATCACCAATGTTTTATGCATCTCTGTATGAATCTTCAATGACATCCTCTTCTAGTTCATTATCTAGAAGTTAGTCAGTCGTCCTCATTGGTGTTTTGGCTTTATTGCATGTTTGGAAGATTCTTTCAGCCTTTTGTTTGACTTGCAATTCATGTGTTCTGCTCTTCATGAATCTGGAAGCAAGATGCTAACTAGTAAATCCACCCACAACAACGTCTTCATAGACCTGAATGATAATCAGATCTTTGTATTCTTCAAAAAAAAAAGACTTCTTATTCATTCTTCCTTGTTGATATCCCAAATTCACCAGAAAACTTGTTAGCATTTCATACCACGCTCTAGGTTCATGTTTCAAGCTATATATTGCATGTTTATGGTTGAATACGAATTCGAGATGTTGATAAGCTTCAACACCTTTGATTTCTCTACACTTCTATTTGTAATAGCTCATTCCATAAATTACTCTTGACACCCATTTGATGGAATCCGAAGTTCAATGTAGATGTCATTTCAAACAAAAACCTGATTGCTTTTAGACAAGAAACATGAGCAAAAGTCTAATCAAATCGATACCTTGAGTCTGAAACTATCCATGTACAACCAATTGAACATAGCTCATCAATCTTATTCTTGAACATCCATTTATCCACTGTTTTGCTTTTATGTCATTCCAACAAATATGACAATCCAACACATATACTCATCTCAAGTTCTTGTGTCATATGCTTCAGAGAGCTAACCACCAGAATCTACACTTGGATGCCATCTACGAAGGTCTGAACACTCATCAGGCAGTTGTTCGATCCACTAATGTCTTGTTTTCACTGCCCTTTTGGTATCTTGTATAAAATACCCAAAGTCTTGAAATTATTTTGAGTTATTTTGTAGCCTCTCCAGACTTTTGAAAAATTATCCCTTCTTGTAAACAACACTTAGATGATCACTCTAGTGTATACCACACAAACAGAAACGTGATTGACTGAAACTAAGCAACATGATAACCTACCATATCAAAAATCTTTCCTCCACCCTTAGAGAAGACACAACTAACTCCAGTAATTTCAAAATACAATCAGGTGAAGGAACTCATAATCCTGTTTTTCCACATAGTCCATATGCAAATGTTAAATAGTCAACCCTCTGTTGGATCATCTTAGTTCTTAAGTTATAGACCCCTCAAGCCGTACCCAAGATGATTCTTAACTTCAAAACTCAATAATCTTACCACACCTTGCATGGTCTCATTTTCTGTTTGAATAGATCATCTTGTTTCTATGTATTACACGTGCAAACATTTCTGAGTTAGATAGAAGATATCAAATATTTCATTTTGGAGCTTTTTGTCCTGGTCACCCTCTTTCTTCTTGATTGTCCAATTCAATTCAACAACTTGAATGTTCAAGATTCATTTACACCTGATCAATGCAGATTAACCAACATCCTTATGCTCAAGTGGTTGATCTTTCTTACAACATATCATTCTATTTGATATATTCCTGGATCTCAAATCTTGTAGCCTCACAACCCCTTGTTCAACCCTTAACAAACATTTCCTTCCTCATGCCTTTGATCTACATCACTTTTCTTAAAATGATCTCACTCTTCATGCATTGTTACTTTCCAACAATAATAAATGAATGCTTTTATGTGAGTTTCAGTTTCAATCACACACACAAACTGCAGAAACACGTTATTGATTCAGATACTCCATCAGACGCTTGAATTCAGTTTATTTTTCTCATATAATTCTTCCCCACCTAAATTTCTCCTGAAAATCAGTTTTCCCCAGTTGATCTTTGTCATAACAAATGTAACAGACACACCCAAACACATGAAAGCACGCCACACTTGGTGTATTTCTCTTCCACTTCTTATACAAAGCTTTGATTGACCATTTTCGTATATACACCTGATTGATCACATGACATATTGTACTTACTGCTGTAAACGGAAGTTATCTTCTACTTGATTACCATGCAATATGCTTTGACCATCTTTTTCAATGTTATGTTTTTCCTCTTAAAGGACACACTTCTGTTGTGGTGTTCGAGGAGCTGAATTCTGATAAACACTATGTTGATTATGACAAAACAGATTTCACAAGTCATTTGGAACTCACCAACTTGCTCATCAATAGCTTGTCTATTTAGATTGTTCAATTCAAATATATGATCCTCATCACCCATCTGATTCAATTGACCTCTTGATCACGCATTTGACTTATTCTCCAAAATCAATCTTATGAGTATAAACTTCTTCATAGATTCCACAAACTTCTCACAACATATTGTGGCAACAATACCATGTCTGAATTTCTTCAACAGGTTTTTGGACAAAAACTTTAACATTCATTCTTGAACAGAGTCATTTTTAAACATGGTAGTTTGTTACTTTATCCAGCTTAGCTCTTTTATCATAGTTCTGATCTCATCATTTGAAGACTAATCAATTTCATGATCAGAATCAGCAACTTGATATTTTTCGTTCATATTCCAAGTTAAAACCAATCTGATAGATATCAACAATCATCTGACTGACTCCTTTTCAGTAGCATGTTCCTCAACTTTTTGATTGGATCGGCATGATCCAAACATCTGATTCATATTAAAAACTTTACTCATGCACTCAAAACTTGATAGATTAACCTTATAAAGTCCATAAGATGTAAAAATGCTCATAATTGACTATACATCAACATGATACCACTGTCGTCAATAGAACATGATCTAAGCCTGACGTACGCATATAACAGTCTCTTGATGAAGTGCAAACATATTAATGAGCACCCACAAAACAGATAGCTGATTCAAATATCAAAACAGTCTTAATCTAGTACAAACCTTGCTTCAAATCTCCGAACAATCATTTTTTGACCAAAATGTGCTTCCAACATACAACACCTTCTTGATTACCGCTTTAATTAATCACAATGGTATCTCCTCCAAACAGATCATTGTATATTCTCCCATTAATCTTAAGATCTCCAAAAATCTCACCAAAAGGATATTCTTTCTTCCAAAGATTATCCTTTTCAACAAACAAAATCTTTATTTCAAAGATTATTCTTCTCAACAAATCTGTAGGATCTTGATGCATAGTCACATCATCAAATCCTAGATTGTTGTTTGTTAACCAATCGTTGTGTCACATCAGCAGCTTGTTGTGCCACATCATTCAACGTTCTGTTCCACATCATCAGCATCATGTGCCACGTCACCCGTACGCCGTGCCAAATTAACACTTCCAAATCTTCCATAATATATCAAATATTCTGTTTAGGACATCTCCAAGAATCTCTCTAAGATATTATTTCTCCAAGAATCTCTCTAACATATTATTTCTCTAAGAATATCTCTAAGATATTATTTCTTCCATAATTCTCTCAACCAAATATTTTCTTGGTATAATTTTTTGTTGAGATTCTCTTCAAGATATAATCTTCATAGATAAGACCGCGATTGATTCTCCATATTCCAAAATTTTAGTTGATTCATTCAGTGCGTTGAATCTCATCAATCTTATGTTCCCATTCAGCTTTATTTTCTCACTCAACTTTCTGTTCCCATTCAGCTCCCTGTTCCCATTCAGATCTTTTGTGTATCTATTAAACTATATTTATTTGACAAGTTTTTTATGGGTTTAAAAGTCTAAATTTTAACATTAAAAACTAATTTAAAGATTGAAAAAACCCAAACCTTCCCTTAACAAAAAAAAAAAATCCATCGATATTCGACAGTAGTGTACTTAGTAAAAATATTTTATTTGCAATAGTGCATTCAGTGAAAAATTATTCTGAATTCGCCCCTAATAGAGTCTAATAAAGAAACAATTATAAAACATGAATGAGCTAGAACAACAGATATTGAGAGAGAGAGAGAGTCTCCATCTTCTTTGCTTATAAACTCTCTTAACTCTGTTTCTTTGTCATTTGCTGTTAAAACTGTCATAACAACCTTTCAAAATGACCAATTAAAGCTTTCCACGTGGCTATCATCTTCTTCATTCTCGAATCTTCCTCTCACGCTATAATTTTTGTAGCTTTTCATCCGAAAATCTCTTTACTAATCTCTTTATCTCTTTCCTTTTTTTCCTAATTAGGTTTTACTTTTTCTTCTCTTTGGAATTCTTATATAATGTTAGCCTTACTGCATCTTGGGGACAATCATCTTTACTTATCTCTCAAGCAACTTGCAAGGCTTGTACAAAGAACTACGCTTACGAACACAAATCTTCTAAGAAGATCTTTCTTCCTCTTCTAAGTTTGTGTATCCCCCATTCTTCGAATCCGAAAGTAGGATTTCTAGTTCGGGAATCTATCTATCGGGTTCCCGTCTCACTCAGCTATGTTATGGTATTGGTACCGAAGATCCAAACTCGCGTTCGACTCCCTGCGACGTACTTTAGATCAGAAGTATCTACCTTCGAACTATGTTTCCTCTAGAATCCATCTTAAAGGGTTTTGTAATCCCTCGACTCATTTTTCCCCATTCTTCGAATCTGAAAGTAGAATTTCTAGTTCGGGAATCTATCTATCGTCTCACTCAGGTATGTCATGGTACTGAAGATCCAAACTCGCGTTCGACTTCCTGCGGCATACATTAGATCCAAAGTATCTACCTTCAAACTATGTTTCCTCTAGAATCCATCTTAAAGGGTTTTGTAATCCCTCAGCTAATTTTTCCCCATTATTCGAATCTGCATGTAGAATTTCTAGTTCGAGAATCTATCTATCGTCTCACTCAGCTATCTCATGGTACCAAAGATCCAAACTCGCAATCGACACCCTACGATGTACTTTAGATCAGAAGTATCTACCGTCAAACTATGTTTCCTCTAGAATTTATCTTAAAGGGTTTTGTAATCCCTTAACTAATTTTTCTGGGTTCTCTTCTCGCCAAGTAGTAGGGTTAAGATCATTTGTTAGAATTTTGGTTTTGAGTTGGGAGCCCATAATCCTACCATTATTGATCCAAAAGACGACCAGGATTGCGAATAATCTATTTTTGAGTCTATCCAAGCGATATTACTACGTTGGTCACCAAATTCGACCTTTCAAGCCATGTCGGTGGTTCCAAAACCCTAGGAAAGTTTAGCTGGTGGTGCTGATCGCATCTGGTGTTCTGATTACCATCTATTTTGGGAACTTAGAGAAGGTTCCTTATACGAAAAGGAATCATTTAGTCCTCTTGTCGAAATCTATGGAGAAGCTAGTTGGGAAAACAATGTTTGAGCATATTAAAGAAAAATACAAGGAGAAAATCCTCCCAGAGATCCACCCTGAGAGCATTAGGGTTAGATTTATAGCTAAAGAGATTATTGTTGCGTTGCAAAGAGGTATGATGAGCCAAAAGCTCGAGGTGTGGAATACTCACCTCGAGCTTTTGTATGAGAAATGGATTAAGAAAGATCATTCTTCGAAATCATCGTCTCACTTCGAAGGGATTAATTGGGAGGTCCTTGTGGTTAACGATCCTAGCAGTAACGCATTCTGCTTACCAGCGGGGAAAATTGTGGTTTTCACTAGGCTGCTTGAACATTTAAAGTCAAATGCTGAAGTTGCTACTGTGATAGGACATGAGGTTGGTCATGTGGTGGCACGACATGCAGCTGAGGAAATAACAAAGAACTTAGGGTTTGTGATCATTGAACTGGTGCTCTCTAAGTTTGTCATACCTGATCTTGTGTACACCATGTCACCTCTTTTCTTGGAGCTTCCTTTATCTAGAAAGTACTTACTTATCAACTCTCTTTTATTTGTAAATGTAGGGCTGGGCATTCGAATTTCAGTTCGGTTTCGGATTGGTTTTTTCGGTTTGAGAAATATAAAAATCGTTCAAAAGTTTATTCTAAATCGATTCAGTTCGGTTTTAAAAAATTTGGTTTCTGTTCGGTTTTAGGATTTTAAATAATCCGTTTTGTATCCGAAAACCAAAAAATCTGGAAAAAAATTCGGAAAATCCGAGTAATCCAAAAAATCCGAAAAACCTTGTAAAACCGAAAAAACCTGTAAAGGGAGAAAAAGAAGGAGAGAACGGAGCATCTCCTCCTAGAATAGGGATTTCAGTTTAATTTTTTATTTCGGTTTAATTCGGTTATCCGAAATTAATTCGGTTCGGTATATTGCAAAAACCGAAAACTGTAAAAATAAAAATCCATTGAGGTTTTTTCCTATGATCGGTTCGGTTTTGGATTCGATTTTCTGGTTTGGTTTGGATTTTTGGTTTCAGTTTATAATGCCCTAGCCTATGTAAATCAATCATTTGTTTTAAGTTTGTGATGCATTTTAACTAACTTGTCTTTTTGTGTTATATAACAAAACATGATGGAGATAGAAGCAGATTATACAGGTTTGATATTACTTGCATCTGCAGGATATGATCCACGAGTAGCTCCTAAAGTGTACGAGAAGCTCGGGGGAGATGATGATACTGCACTCAAAGAATATTTATCGTATTTATCGACACATCCCTCGGGAATGAAAAGATCAAAGCTTTTGGCTCAAGCCAATGTGATGGAGGAAGCATTAATGATCTATAGAGAAGTTGAAGCAAGTCGTCGTGCGTATGTACAAAACAGAAAATCCATTTCTGGTTTGAAAAGGTGATCAATTTGGATTTCGATCGACTTTTTTTAGTTTTTAGGATTCTGGTTTATAAGAGCATCTCCACTAAGAAAACCTTGAAACTTTTAATTGTGTGTTTTTAAGTTAAATTTGAATTAAAAATTCTTAAATAAAATTAATTAGTTTTCTTCTCCATTGGTAGAACATAAAACATTATATCATATATATTTAAAATAACAAAAATTGAAAAATACATGATATTTAAAAGACATATGTTTTACTAATTTACATTTGAATTTATTTAAATTATGGTGATAAAAAATATAAATGTGTATTTTGACCTATATAACTGTTGATACCAGATGTAGCACCTACCCAAAAAGTTCATTTCGACTTAAGGCCCAAGTGGACGCCGACACCCAAGGAAGAAAGGGGCTTAGGAGAGCAGAATCTAGGTGGGCCGATCTGACGAGCTAGGCCTTCCAGCTCGAGGCCCATTAGAGTTAACTAATGTGATTAGGGTTTTAAGCATGTATTTTCACTATAAATACCTATGTAATTATTCCTAAAAGATATATAAAATTTTTCATAACTTTTACCCACAAGATCAAAGACCTAAACCGAATTGTTAAGTCTTGATTCAACAGTTGGCACCGTCTGTGGGGACTAGCTAGACGATTTCGTAATTTACCTTTGCAGGAATAATCAACTAGAAGCAATGACCACGTGATCAATCGAAAAAAGACTAGATGGATCTACCATCGATGTAGCAAACAAGGACGACCATGTCGAAAGAACGGGATCTGACCATGCGGAAGAAACCCCGAAAATCACCATGCAAGACCTACTAAACCAGATAAAAGAGCAGAAGGCAGAAACCGGTAAGTTGAGAGCGGAATCCCAGACCCTAAGAGCGCAGCTGGAAGGCATCACCGCGTCCACTGAGGAGAGGGACGCGCGCACATTTAACCGGAATCTATTCGGAGCATCTCACCAAACTCCCGAGACAGATGAAAACCAAGGTCGATCAGACTACACAAACGCGACCAGGTTCAGGAGCACAACCGAGGATACCGAGATGCAGAACATCCGTAAGCAGCTGGAGATCATGAACTCGCAGGTACACCAGGCCACCAGCTTGGCCCTCAACATCGTTCGCGCCATCGAATAAACACAACGAACCTCGTTTTCCAGGAGAGTTACCGACGTTTCAGTTCGGCACTCCGCTAAAATCAAGTTCACAGGGTACGACGGTAAAAGTGATCCGGTTCAATACCTGGCAGCCTTCACAATCGCTATGGCACGAGCTCAATTTTCTGCGGAGGAGCAAGATGCAGGTCTGTGTCAACTTTTTGTTGAAAACTTGTCAGGTTTGGCGTTGGATTGGTTCTCCCGTCTGGAGCCTGGAACCATCAACACATTTCAACAACTCTCAACCGTGTACATCACACACTACTCCATTTACATCGCGAAGAAAGCTGCAACAACCGACCTATGGACACTGTCCCAGCAGGAAGACGAGTCGCTGAAAGATTTCATTGACAGGTTCAAAGAAGTCGTAGCTCGTATCGTGATCAACGATGAAGGAGCAATCGCCGCCCTGCAAAAGGCACTATGGTTCAAATCAAGGTTCAAGGACGAGCTACTCATTAACCATCCACTAACACTAGAGGATGCATTTCATCGTGCCAACAAATTTATCGAGATAGAAGAGGAGCATGCCGTGATGTCCAAACGGCACCACGACACAAAACCCAGTCGAGATAGAGAGGAAGTCCCCCGAGAACCGGGGCAACACTATTCAAGGGACAGGCGGGGATGCGCCACTTATGCAATCACAAATAGTGAGAAAAGTGCTGACCAGCTCCCACCTTCCTATAATGATCCAGAGGCGTATTACGATTTCCATAAACGAACCGGGCACAAAAATGCGGACTGCCGTCATCTGCAGGCTCTCTTACTGAAGAAGTTCCAGGACGGCGAGATTAGTACTAGCAGAAGCAGGAACAACGACCGACGACAAGGTGGAAACACATGGCACAATTCGTCCACCAAGGATAAGGCCCACCAGGTCAGCACAGTCCGAGAAAAGGGCTCGCATACCATTGACGACATGGCACCTCCCACTCGAACACGAGATCGCAGTCCATATGATCGAGCTATGGAAGGTTCACTGCCTAGAAAGCGAGTCAACGTGATAATGGGCGGATTAGTCTCATGCAATGACTCCGTGCGATCTATCCGAAACTCCGAACGACGAGCTGTCACTGCGCAAAAGGAACGTACCGACATAGCGCCGACCTCTCCACTACTCGAATTCCGAGATGCTAACCTTAAAGGACTAAGTCAACCTCACAACGACTTTCTAGTTATCGAGCTGGTCATTGCGAACACAGAGGTAGCTAGAATACTCATTGATACATGTAGCTCGGTGGACATCATTTTTAAAAGGACGCTAGACAACATGGGAATCATTGCCGACCTGATCAAGGACGGCAGTAGAACACTCACAGGTTTCTGCGGCGAAACCGTTTATTCTGCCAGAATGGCTAAGTTACCTGTTCAGGCCAGAGGCTCCACCCAAATGGTCAAATTTGTTGTCATGGAACAGGACTTCGCATTCAATGTAATCTTAGGTACGCCATGGCTGTACTCCATGAAAGCAGCAGTGTCAACCTACCACTAGTGCGTCAAATTTCCGACGGATAGAGGAACGTGGACGATTAGAGGAAATCAGCGCGTAGCTCGAACTTGCTTTTTAACAGAACATCGGACACGAACCTTACATGTATCAGACAAAACCACAAGCCCACTGCCGATCTACAACTCTACACCAGACCTCGGCAAAGTTGAACAAGCCAGTATTTATGCCGAACATCCGAATCAAACTACAAGAATCGGGAAGGAGCTGGATGAAACCATCAAAACTGAGCTAATCAAATTACTAAAAGAGAATATCGGAACCTTTGCTTGGACCATGGACGACATGAAGGGTATTGACCCATCAATCACCTGCCACGAGCTAAACATGGACCCGAGCTACAGACCAATAAAACATAAGCACCGCAAGCTCGGAACAGAACGTTCTCAAGCAGTTAATGACGAGGTAGAGAAACTCCTGTAGGCCAGCTCGATTGCCTAGGTGAAGTACCTCGAATGGCTGGCCAATCTCGTCATCATTAAAAAGAAGAACTACAAGTGGCGCGTGTGCGTCGACGTCACCGACCTTAATAAGGCGTGCCCCAAAGATAGTTGCCCCTTACCTCACTTAGACAGACTAGTGGAAGCTACGGCAGGCAACGAGCTCTTAACTTTTATGGATGCCTTTTCATGGTACAATCAAATCATGATGCATCAAGCAGATCGGGAGAAAACCGCCTTTATCACAGACAGAGGAATCTATTGCTACAAGGTAATGCCATTTTGGCTAAAAAAATGTAGGAGAAACATACCAATGCCTAGTGAACAAAATGTTCGCTGATGAGATCGGCAGGTCTTTGGAAGTCTATATCGACGATATGCTCGTTGAATCCGCCAAGGCCAGCGACCACATCAACCACCTGGCGAAATGCTTCGAAACACACAACCTTTACGGAATGAAGCTTAATCCAACCAAGTGTACCTTCGGAGTCACATCTGGTGAATTCTTAG
Source organism: Iberis pinnata (assembly GCA_900406425.1). Taxonomy (NCBI): domain Eukaryota; kingdom Viridiplantae; phylum Streptophyta; class Magnoliopsida; order Brassicales; family Brassicaceae; genus Iberis; species Iberis pinnata. The sequence goes on along the minus strand of OVBE01006115.1, from coordinate 6,571 downwards.
GGTACATCGTAACAAAGAAAGGGATCGAGGCAAACCCTAAAAAAATCAGAGCCATCCTCAACTTACGAGCACCACGAACAAAGAAGGAAGTACAAAATCTCACAGGTCGCATTGCCGCGCTGAACAGGTTCATCTCCCGGTCCACCGATAAAAGCTTACCATTCTACCAAATCCTCAAAGGGATCAAGTGTTTCGAGTGGATGCAAAGTGACAGATCGCGTTCGAAGAGCTCAAAGCATACTTAACTACACCACCTGTACTCGCCAAGCCAGAGGACAGCGAGATCCTCTACCTATACGTCGCATCTCCAAGGCAGCAGTCAATGGCGTCCTTGTGAAGGAAATCCAAGGAGAGCAGAAACCGATCTTTTACGTCAGCAAATCGCTCAACGATGCCGAGACGCGATACCCACCCATCAAAAAGATAGCGCTGGCAATAGTATCCGCACCTCGAAAGCTACGACCTTACTTCCAATCACATACCATTGTCGTGCTCAGCAACCAGCCACTACGCACTATCCTTCATAGCCCAAGCCAATCTAGAAGGTTGACCAAATGAGCAGTCGAGTTTAGCCAATACGACGTGGAGTATTGAAATCGAACATGTTCGAAATCCCAGGTTCTTGCAGATTTCATTGCAGAAATACCACCTAAGGCACATATCGCACCTCCACCAAACGTATGGAATCTTTACGTTGACGGATCACGAAAGAAACAAGGATCAGGTGCAGGCGTCAGGATCGAATCACCAACTGGCGAAGTACTTGAAAAAGCTTTCAGGATCAAATTCGAAGCATCCAACAACGAGGCAGAGTATGAAGCATTGTTGGCAGGACTACGACTTGCAAAGAACCTCGGCGCTTCACGCATACACGCTTTCTGCGACTCCCAGCTCGTCACCAGCCAATTCAGCTGCGAGTATGCCACGAAGAAAGACAGGATGCTACAATACCACCAAATGGTCCAAGAGATGGCAAGAAAGTTTGAGAACTTCAAGCTCACCAAAATTCCACGAAACGAGAACAAGTTTGCCGACACGTTAGCCAACATGGCTTCCACCAACGAGCTGGAACTAAAGAGAACCATTCCGATGGAATATTTAACTTCACCAAGTATCACCACTATGATGGCTAATGCCATCGACGAGCTAGTTTCCTTCGAATGAGAGCAAGACCAACAGAGCCCACCTGACAGGCGAGCCGAGATAAAAGAGCATATTCTTACAGCAACGATGCCCGAAGACAAATGGGCACCACGACGACTCCGAGTTAAAGCGGCAAGATACACCGTCGTAGATGGACAACTCTACAAACATTACGCATCCGGAATCCTTCTACGGTGCATTAATGGAGATGATGTGCAGAAAGTACTTGCTGAACTTCATGAAGGAGCAGGCGGAAGTCACTCTAGCGGATGCTACCTGGCATTACGTATAAAGAAGCACGGACACTACTGGCCAACGATGCTGCACGATAGCCAGGATTTCGCAAAGCGATGCGAGATGTGCCAACGACATGGACCAACTAACCACGCACCCACCAAACCACTAAATGCCTCAGCAAACCCCTATCCATTCAAGAAGTGAGGGATGGATGTCGTAGGACTTTTTCCAATAGGAACAAACAAGCAAAAATTCCTGCTGGTAATGACTGACTACTTCACCAAGTGGGTCGAAGCCAAATCGTACACAACGGTCAAAGAAAAACAGGTTCTGTATCTAAATACCACAGACTCTTAGATCGGCAAGATGACCCCTATGCACGGGGTCATTAACGACCCGCATTATCTATGAGTGTTGCAGGTACATGACTTCATATGGAAAAACATAATCTGTCGGCACATCATCCCGCACGAAATCATGATGGATAACAACACTAACTTCTGTGCAAAAACAGTACAGGCTTTTTGCGACAGGTTGACGACAAACCAGCCACAACCCTGACACATACGTTGATTTATACTAACTAACTACTTATTGCCCATGTTACATGTGGAACATCCGGCTAAAATATTCCACGCCAAGGTACCCGCAGGTAAATGGGCAGGCCGAGGCCATTAACAAATCTATAGTCGACATACTGAAGAAAAGACTCAATTCCAAAAAAGGACTTTGGGTGGACGAGCTAGACGGCATCTTGTGGTTCTACCGAAATACACCTCGGTAGTCTACCAATCAGACACCATTCTCCTTGGCCCACAGAATCAAAGATTTAGCACCATCCGAAGCAGCCGTATTCAGCTTACGCCAAAAACAGTTGCCAGAAAGTGAAGCTGTTAACAACGCCATGCTCCTCGACTCTCTCGACGACATCGAGGAGGTCCAGGACAGACCACTCTGTCGGATACATGCCTATCAACAAACCACGAAGCGATACTATAACAAAGGAGTCAAGCAGAGACGATTTGAAGAAGGAGACTTGGTCTTACGAATGACCTACGCGAATACTGCAGAAGAGAATGCTGGTAAACTGGGAGCTCGGGTGGGAAGGCCCATATGCAGTGTCCAAGATAGTCAAACTCGGAGTATACGAGCTGAAAGCTACGGATGGAACGCCGATCCCGAACTCTTGGAATGCTATGAAACTTAAGAGATTCTATTCTTAGGTTCCTTTGTATCGTGAACTACGACTTAGCTTGATCCCTGTTTACAGGGTACGTAGGCAACCCACTGGGTGCAACTATTTCACTTAATAAAATTATTTTTCCACTCAAACATCGATCTCCAAGTCAATCTCGGCACCTTTTACAATATTCACATGCACAATTGTACCAACTGCACCTTTGCAAACTCTTAAAAACTACAAACTAAAGCCGAGTTGTAAGTCGCACATACCCTGCGCAAAGACAGGGATGTCGGTGATAGGTTAAGAATTTAATCCTAACTAATACTACAGAGAACAGTTCAAAGAAGTATAGAAAGGTATCGAAATCCACAGAGACCAGAAATATGCACGTTCAGTTTAAAACTTTGAATATGGCTAAAGTGAGAATAATATGTTTGATTGTTACCAAAACGGTAACTGAAAACGGTGTAAAACTTATAATAATAAAACACTAGGAAATAGGGAAATCTGTAGGAATTCAGGTTTAAAGTCAAGTTAACATGCAGGATTTAAAATGAAAATAGTTCTCAACATGAAAAACGAATCTCTCGGAGTATTAAACCCTATGATCGAATTGCCAGAGACCAACTCTCGCCGTCTTTAAAAAAATTCGATCATGCATTAAAACTCATATTCAATTGTTCATAAGCATTAAAACAATACTCTCGCATGTAAAAGCACTTATTCATCTATATTAGGTCATGTTTCTAAATCAAATCTCTTTGTATTTATCAACCTATAATCATGAACTAGGTGATCAAGCTAATTCAGGCATTAAGAACAAATTTAGACTAAGAACCTATCAATTTCAATCCTAACATGTTAAACCTAACATTCAAACTTGTTTTCCCATAGGAAAGCCCTATAACCTAACTAGCGAACTACTAAGACATATCAAAGCAAACACAAATCAATTTCTGAGAAGAACACATAATGGATATCAATAAAATAAATATATTAAAATCTGGGTTCAGAATTTCTTCTCCAAATACAGGTTCAGGAATTCTTTCTCCCAGTGAAGCTCTCAAAGTTGCAAAAAGTAAAAGATAGAATAAAATAACCTAAGCCAAAAGGATTTTATAGTTCTAAAAAGTAAAAATCTAAAAAATGGAAATATGGATAGCTTTAGAGGACTTTTGTGCAAAATTTGAAATTCAAGTTCTATTTTGGGTGATCTGCCCGATCAATCTAATTCTGCCCGATCGGGCATATTGCATTGATGCTCGATCCTTCTTCAAATGCTCGATCGGTCTGGTCATACAAAATTCTCCAGGGATATTTGCCCAATCGGGAAAGTGATGTGCCCGATCGTGCAAACCATTTCTTCACTTAATCATTCTTCTGAAACTTCTGAAATGCTCTGAAATGTCCTGAAATATTCCTTTTAGCTCTGAAACAACCCGAACGCCTAGGAATATTGAAATATACCAATTTGCAAGGAAAAAACTCGGAATAATTAGAATAACAGACATCACTGCCCACTATAATGCATTAAAACTGAGTAATATCAACTTCCCCAGACTTAGATTCTTGCTTGTCCTCAAGTAAAGCAAAAACCAATCCGGAGAAGAGGTTTGAAAACGGACCACACAGAAACTCGCGAAACCTCAACAACCATAAGCATAGTTCCAAATCCTAAAAGACACCAATCTTAAACAACTACCTAGAATGGACCGTTTACCACCACTGAACTAACAAACCATTTCCTACTCTAAATCCCAAATCAATGAAGTACTTAATCAAATCAACCAGCTCTTTAAATTCATTTAAGTTCAAACACATGAATTCTCATCTATGGTATATCAATCAGTTTACTCAAATACCTTTTCTACCGAAATGCCCATACAAAACAGAGCATCAACCGACTTCCGGTCTTGATCCTTTTTCTCTCTTTCTCACTTCTTTTTTTCTTTTTTTCTTTTTTTCTAAAGATTCGCACTTTTCTGCATTTTTCTTTTCTTTTCTTTTCATGTTCGCACTTTTCTGCGTTTTTCATGATTCTAACTGTTTTGCAACAGCCCCAGAAATGACTACGGATTGCAAGATCACACTTTCAACAATTTTTCTAAACCGGTTTTTCTTTTTTTTTCTGAAGGGAGAGAGAGAAATGACCCGGACCGTACTGGAAGAACTTGTCGGCTTTACAGAACACTGAAGAGCAAGGTACCTAATTCATAAAGTAAATCAACACCATAGACAAGAATATTTCAAATTCAGATTAAGTTCTATTAATGTAGAGCTAGCATCAAATCATCAATAACTTCAGAGTCCAGAACTTTCAGAAACAATCAATCAGCAATGGGGTTCCAATCCTAATCTAAGAAATCAATCTAAGTTAGTAATCTAGAAAGATCGAAAGCCATACCCTCACTTGGTTAATTATCATCATTGGTTTCGGTCATGGTTCCTTCGATTCTAAAAGATACATTAATTCAAAATAAAAATTTTGAAAAATTCGTCATTTCTGACAAAATATCAAAATAGACATCAGAATCAAGTTAGTACATACTCCCTCCTCCAGACTTACTTCACATCGTCCCGGTGTGAAAATAAATAAAGGAGAAGGATATAATATAAACAAATAAGTATCAAAAACAAAAAACTAGAAAAAGACATGAGTTCAAAAAAGAGCAAATACTACAAAGATCACTCAATCGGAATGTCCACCAGATCCGCCAGCCGCATCTCTCTGCATCTCATCTTCCTCAGGCTCTCCACGCTCTTGTCCATCATCCGCTTGTCTCCTTGGTGGCCTGAAGCATCCATAAACAGTCCTCAAGATCCACCGCATGAGACTGTTGTTGTCCATCATAAGTCAATTGTTCCTCTGCTAAGATTCCATTAGCCAAACAATCTTGTCATCTTGAGTCATATCTTCACGAACCGGTGGAAGAATATACTCAGGTATCTCCTCGATGTCCGGAAACTCAGCATCATCATCAGCATCATTTCTGCGATGTCTTGGTAGACGGCGGTGACTTGGAGCTCTAATAACAGCAGTAGGTTCGAGGTGCTCAACACCTCGTAAGAACCAAACATTCTCAAAAGAAGTGATGCTCTGCAGCTCAAGCTTCAGCAAATGAATCTGGCAAATCTGGCCCTCTAAATCCTCAAAGATGTAGTTCCTGAAAGAAGCAGACCACTTTGTACTCGCAATATACTTGTCATCAATCAAATTCTCACCTTTCTCCTTAGGAAAATTCTCAAGCGGAATCCCAATGTGCTATAAAAGTGGAGTAATCAAACTCCCCATATACTCGACTCGCTTCGGGTTCCTCATCGCAAGAAACTTTCTTTCATCCAGAGACTGAGAAAATAACCAACCAAGGTTGGCATCATGTGTGTGGCGATCTTGGTAAGTTTCATAGTGATCCAATGTGAATCGCCTGACGGTGTAGTGAATGAACTCAAGCTCAAGGTTCCTAATGGAACCGGATTTCTCCTTGCCATAGAAGGTGAGACTGATGATCTTATAGAGCAAACGCATAGTCGGGTTACAGATGAGCGTCAGCTTGTGATAAATAAGTTTTTACTCCAATCTAGCAAGTAATCCTAAACTACTTTAATATCGATGTAGTATTTAGGTATCAATTCCAGTTCAGGATGAAATTAACTAATTAGCTCTTATGAGAATTACGTTCAGTCTAAACGATTAAAAGTTGATTGTGATTATCGATTAAAACGTGCAATGATTGAAAACGAGATTTAATATAAAACAAAGTATGCGATAATAAAAAGGCTAAACAAACGGGCTAAGGCAATGACTCGGGTGATCAATGGCTTCCTAAGAAGTTCTATGCTAACATTTAACAACTAATCCTTGGTCTAAGATTCCCAATTATAGACTAATCCACTCTCATGATGCTAATCCTTTTCCTAAACATGTGACTAATACAATCTCTTGACTAATCGACAAGATTAAGAAACATTAAGATCTAATCTATACTCAACCACTAAACTAACTAACAC
>OVBE01006114.1:0-20431 GCA_900406425.1 Iberis pinnata | reverse complement strand
TATATATACAAAAACGAAAAAAAAAAAAATTCCTCGTCAAAATACGGGTTTCTACAGTGTGACCCAACAAAGAGTGAACTGATCCTAAATCAAGATGAATATGAAACTGAAGAAGAAAATCAAATGGAGAATACACAAGAAGGTGGAGTTACTGAAATAGTTCCTAACGGTGAAGAAAAATCTGAAAATGAAGAAGAAAATCTTACAAACTATCAATTGGAAAAAGATAAAATAAGAAGGGAAATAATAAGACCTAGCAGATTCACAGAAAAATCAAAGGTGGTTTGTTCACTATCAATAGCAGAAGAATTAGAAATTAAAGAACCAAAAGACTATCAAGAAGCAATGTATAGCAAAGACAAAGATAAATGGAAGATAGCAACTGATGAAGAGATGAATTCTCTATTGAAGAATCACACTTGGAAACTTACCAGATTACCTAAGGGACATAAAGTGATAGGATTAAAGTGGATCTTCAAACAAAAAACCTGGAATACCAGGTGTTGAATTGCCCAGGTTCAAGGCAAGGCTAGTAGCTAAAGGCTCCAAGACAGTGGAACAAATTTTTTGATCAATCATTACCAAACAAGGACTGACAAAAATTGAATATGATAGCTGCGCATACTCCAAGAGACTAAAGGATTCAACATACATCTACTTCCTCCTATATATATGATATGTTGATTGCATCTACAAGTATGGCATAGATAAACAAGATAAAAAAAAGGTTAAGATGTGAATTTGAAAAGAAGGATTTAGGACCTGCGAGGAGAATTTTAGGGATGAACATTTAAAGAGATCGCATGAGAGGTGGTTTGACATTGTCTCAGACTGAGTATATTCAAAAGATACTTCAGGTGTTCAGAATGGATCAAGCTAAATCAATATCTAAACCTATAGGAGCTCATTTCAAATTGTCAGCTATTAAAGAAGAAAAAACAAAAACAAAAACAATGAACTAGCTCTGGGATTGATATATCAAGGTAGATATTGTTAAAGTATGTGATATACTAATTGGTTAGTTCTATTTTAGTTTAAATCAAGTTCTAATTCGGTTTGAAATCATTTTGGAGATAACCAAGTCTGGTTATTGATCTAATTTGTTTCTACAAGCTGAGGTCTTCTTCTTGCTAAGTGAAGAAGAAATGATGATGAAGAGCTTAGTTTGTTTTGACTGTTAGAAGAAGTTATAGGAGATTACAAATCTGTTAGCTTCTCCTTAGTATTTTGATTTTGGTTGATTGGCTTATAAATAAGTCTTTAAGCTTAGATTGTAAGTTATGGGAGCTCACTAATTTGTGAGACTCATTGATAGTAAATTTTTCTTACTTGTACTGCCAAGTCCTAGAGAGTAGTTTATGCGAACTCTGAGTCAACAATTCGTATGTGTTCTTAGTTCTATTTTACTTTCTTGGTAGCGAGAACAAATTAGTGATTATTTTGAAAGATTGTGAGTTCTTAATCATTTGATTGATGCAAAAGTAAGGTCAAGATACTAATCAAAACTTAGAATTGTTTTACAAATTTTATAAAAATAAAAAATTAACTAGGGCATTTATGTTTTTTTATTTCTTAAATTGTGAATTATTCGTAAATAGAAAATAGAAAAATATTCATATAAATAATAAATAGTATGCTGTATATACTAAATAATAAATTATCTAGTCAATTTTTAAATTGGTTATTTTTGTTTTTTAGTTTTGAAAAATAAATATTTTTGTTGTTTAATTTGAGAAATAGATTTTTTATTTATTTGAAAAATAGATATTTTTATTCATTCACACAAATCATTTATCATACACACACAAAATTCACAATTCACATAAATAATTAGCCATTTACAGGAACAATTCTATTCATCATTCACAAAAAATTAATCATTCACGAAACTAAAAAATAACATAAAATACAATAACATTTATAAGATATATAAATACAAATTTTTTTTTATAAAATACATTTTTATCAAATTATAAAACTTTTGAGTACCGTATTACCCAAATTTTTCTAAACTATTTGTGTGAATTTAGATTATAAATTATTTTTAATAGTTTAATTAATTGGAATCATTTGTGCATAAAGAAAAGAAATTGGTAAAATTGTAATAAAGTTTGCGGATTAAGGGGTAATATCGAAATTTTGAGTAAAAATATGATTGGCACAACTCTTCTATTAACTCCTTCCACGGTTCAGATCCGAGTTTATGAGAAGCTCTCTCTCTCTCTGTTCTTCATCCATTCGAAGAGATCTCTTTCACTTTGTTTTCAGGTCAAAGTTTGCTCCTTTCTCTTTCTTTTTATCAGAACTCGATTCTTTTCTTTACCTTTCCTTTGATTTCATGGTGCCTTCTCCAGTCTAATGGGATTACTATCTGATTCAATTGCTCTTGAAAGATATTTGAATTGCGTTTGCTACGTTATCTGTTTTTAAATGTTTCTTCTTAACATTTTAATGGATGCTTATAGGTCTTGTTTTGTTAAAGGTCAAATTTTGACACGATGATTACGAATTTCATATTTTGTAGGGATTCTGATCAGTTCAATCTCAAGTGGTGTTATCTATGGATCAAGCAGAACTGAGTATGGAACAGGTTGGTTCATTATGATGTTATTGAACCTTTGGTTTTTTTGTCTGAATCTATTTAGACATCCTCAAAATTCAAACAAGATCATGAGAAGTGTTGATGATAGGCCGCTGGCCAATCTGGTTTTGGTTCGGTTTAAACTGTTTTTGGTTTTTTGGGGTTGGGACATATAGAAACAACTCGGTATTTAGTCTAAATCGGATTGGTTTGAAATTACTCGGGTTCTGTTCGGTTATGGGATTTTATTAAAACCCGTTTTGAATCAGAAAAAACCGTAAAAAAATCCGAAAAAACAAAAAAAAAACCTGTAAAATCGAGAAATCTGAAAAAACCTGTTCGGTTATGGCATATTAGGGTTAGTATTGCATTTCGGTTTAATTCGGTTAATATCCAAAATAAACTCGTTTCAGTTGGAAAAACCGAAAATCTAAAAAGAATAAAAACTCATTAGGGTTATATTCCTAACTGAAACCGATCCATAACCCTTTTTCAGTTCGGTTTCGGTTTGGATTTTCGGTTTAATATCCCCAGGCCTAGTTGATCATGTAATGTTTCAGTGTGATTGTATTGAAAAAAGTTATATCATGACTTGTGGTTTTATAGTATTCAAGCTCTATTGTGATTTGATCTTATAGGTATTGAAAAGAGACATTCCATGGGAGACTTATATGACAACTAAGTTGATTTCAGAACCAAGTCTTCAGCTTTTAAGGCGCTTCGATAAACAATCTGAAAGTGCAAGAGCACAGTTGCTAGATGAGGATGGTCCAGCTTATGTTCATCTATTTGTTAGTATCTTAAGAGATATACATAAGGAAGAAACAGTTGAATATGTTTTGGCTTTGATTTATGAAATCCTCTCAGCAAATCCAACACGAGCTCGGTTATTCCATGATGAATCTTTGGCTCATGAGGATACTTATGAGCCTTTCTTGAGGTTGTTGTCAAAAGAAAATTGGTTCATTCAAGAGAAAAGCTGCAAGATCCTTGCCTGGATAATAAGGTATAGTAGTAGAGTTCAATACTTCATTAAACATGTATGTAACATATACATCATCTTTTAACATATAGTGCTAGGCCAAAAGCTGGTACCTGTGTTATTGCTAATGGAGAAGAAGCTTCAGGTTCTAAGAAACAAGTTACTTCAACTGATGATGTACTCAAGGGTTTAGTAGAGTGGCTTTGTGCTCAGGTTCTTCTTCTTCTTTTTCTCTTTCTTATCTTTCTAGTTTTTGATGTCAATCATTGATTTTAATCGATAGTTTCGAAATGTAGTTGAAGCAACCTTCTCATCCTACTCGTGGTGCTCCGATTGCAATCAGCTGCTTGTCGACACTGCTTAAGGAACCGGTAGTCAGATCATCTTTTGTTCAAGCAGATGGAGTGAAGTTACTTGTTCCTCTAATCTCCCCAGCTTCTACTCAACAGTCTATCCAGGTAACTATATAAAGCTTGTAGAGAAGTATTGCGGTTTCTCGATAACTAACTCTTGTGATTTTGTATGCTCTTTGATCAACAGCTTCTGTATGAATCATGTCTTTGCGTCTGGCTTCTGTCTTATTATGAACCTGCAATAGAGTACTTGGCAACATCTAGGATAATGCAAAGGCTCACAGATGTGGTTAAGAGCTCAACTAAAGAGAAGGTGAGGTTATGTTCTCTTGTGTCTCCATAGAAGATTCAACTTCTGTACTGGTGGAAACTATTCTAGCAATTAGTGTTGCCCGATTCGATCTAGCGTACAATACTGTGAATTCGGGGTTTGATTCTTCGATCTAATTAGTAGTTTGGGTTATAGGTTGTAAGGGTGGTCATATTGACATTCAGGAACTTACTTCCAAAAGGTGGATTCGCTGCTCAAATGGTTGATCTTGGACTTCCACATATCATCCACAGTCTAAAAACACAAGCATGGAGTGATGAGGACTTGTTGGATGCACTGAACCAACTTGAAATAGGGCTAAAAAACAAGATCAAGACATTGAGTTCCTTTGACAAATATAAGCAAGAGGTTCTTCTTGGTCAGCTTGACTGGAACCCAATGCACAAAGAATCTAATTTCTGGCGTGAGAATGTCACTAGCTTTGAAGAGAATGACTTCCAGGTATGGCTCAAATCAGGCTAGGTGGGGCATCACAACAACACTAACTACTTGTTAAACCTTGTTGATGCAGATACTTAGAGTCCTCCTTACAATCCTGGACACATCAAGTGATCCAAGATCATTAGCAGTGGCATGCTATGATCTATCACAGTTCATACAGTATCATGCAGCAGGGAGAGTGATTGTAACAGACCTCAAAGCGAAAGAACGAGTAATGAAACTAATGAACCATGAGAACGCAGAGGTTACCAAAAACGCTCTCTTATGCATTCAAAGGCTTCTCCTTGGTGCTAAGTATGCTAGCTTCTTGCAAGCTTGATGATGGGACTTGCATCTTTCTCTCTATATATATATATGGAAAGCAAAACCTGAACACAAAGATCATGTTTCTTGCAAGCTTGATGTTGACTTGCATCTATTTCTTTCAATTCTACATTTTGTTGAATGCTTTTGAGTGTTTCAGCCAAATAAAAAGAGATTTGCATTCTGATGAAGAATGTTTGATACAACAAAATGAAGATTTAAACAAATGGTGATTCATCAGTTTTTAGAAGAAGATTGAAAGATGAAAACAGCAGTTATAACACCAACCAATGCTGTAACAGCTAAAGCAACAGTAGGCAATGGACTTGCTACACCAAAATTCTGTACAAACACAAACAGAAACAAGATCAAAACTTTGAGTTAAATGTCACTCATATTGTAAAGAAGGAAGAGTTTTGAATGTTGTTTTATACCTCAAGAAGTCCTTTACCAGTAGTAATCTCAACAGTAATAGCAACTGCAAAACCAATCATAGCTCCACGACCTAGCCATATATCTAAACTGTTACCTCCTTCTGTACTTTGCTCACTTCTAATGGAAACTGATCCTAATCTGCTTCCTCTTCTTCCTCTTCCTCCTCCACTTGTCATTCTCAGCTTCAATGGCACTAAATCAAAAACAGGATTTACTCATCTTCAACAAGCAAGTTACTAAGTAAAAATCTGAAAATGCCCTTGGTTTCAGAGTGCTGAACCACATAAGTATGAACAAAATCCCTAAAATTCAACAAAATTGAGTTCATACATAAAGGAGAACCAGAAGCGAAAGTTGATTGGCTTCCAGAAAGTTGTGGAACATGAACTCGATTTGTGATTCTAGCTAGCTTTATGGTGGTAGGATCTGGTAAGATGAAATACGAAATTAGTTAGATACAGTTTAGAGATTAGTAGTAAAGGAAGAAGAGAGTACTGGGAAGAGAGAAGATGAGTGATGCAGATGCTTGAGATAAGGCCATGTTTCTTCTCTGTAGATATTTGTCGCTGTAAATTTCTTCTTCTTCTTCTTCTTCTTCTTCTTCTTCTTCTACTAATCCTTCGTCTTCGTTCTCGTTCTCAAGCGTTGCAGGATTATCTGTTCGAGTGAAAGACACGTGTCTTCTCTCTGTTCATTAAGTTCGTTATCTTGTTTAACCGAACCGAATAATCTAAATTAAACCAAACTTAACCAAAACGAATCATTTTTAAAATAAAAATTTTAACGGTTTATAGCTAGATATTTAATCACCTTTTGTTTGATTGAATTTTTTTTTTTTTTTTTTACATAGAGAATAAAAACAAATTACGAGGAGAAGCTTAGTAGACGATAAAGGATAAATTTTACTCTCTCTGTTTCACATTAGTTGTTGTTCTGGAGAAAAAATTTTGTTTCAAAATATGTGTCGTTTTAGGTTTTCAATGCAGAAATTAAATGAATTTGACTTTTTTTAACCAATAGAATAATTGCAGGAGTCTTTTCTATTGGTTGATTTAGAATATTTAATGGTGTTTTTATAGGAAATAGAGATTTCTTAATTTGTGTGCAAAACTCTAAAACGACAAGTAATTCGAAACGGAGGGAGTATCAACATAAGAAAAGATCATCTATCGTCTTCTAGTTGTTTTAGCTAACCAATCTGACTTTGTATTCGATGTTCGTGGACGATGTAGCAATTTGAAACCTACAAAAATGGGAGTAAATCACCTAGGACATTCAACTCCGACGCAAATATTGGTCATTCTGATGGCTTTTGAATAATGCTCTGCAACTCTTTGTAGTTTGTTATAAAATAAGAGCAGTGATGATATTTTCCACCAAACTTTTTATGGCCCACTGAAGACTTAGTAGTTCCGTCCGAAGAGCATAAATCCCCTTTCTCGTACCCGAGAGTCACAGAAGATCTATAGATCCATTCGCTTGTTTTAAAATCCAGCCTTACCCATTAACGGTTATATCAAACTTCCAAGATCCATCCACATAACAAACTATCTCACCGGTGAGGTTGGGAGAGCGATCGTTTAATAATAATCTTTTTAAAGAGCTTTGTGACTCATTGCCATTAGATAACGCGGCACACCACTCAGAAGCTTCTTTCATAGCTAGATCTATGGAGTCTCGGGGATCCAAACCCTATTATTGAAAACTCAATCATTCCTAACTTTCAATATATACCATATAATCCATGGTTATACGAGCAAGTCTTCCCTCTGATATGTGTCCATGGAACCAAGAGTAAAAAAATAGTGAATATTCTCATAGACATTTCCGGTTGGGAAGTTATGAGCTGGAGTAGGAATAGCTGAAAGAGCCCAACATTGAGATGTTGGGGGACATGTGAACAACGCATGGTTAATGGTTTTACTGTCTGCCCCACATCAAGCACATACTGCATCAACACATAGTTTGCGCCTTCGCAGTTGTTTGGTAACCGCTTAAGCACCAGACAGAACCTGCCATAGGAAATGCATGAGCTTCGGTGGGAGGGGAAGATGCCAAACCCTTGCTCTCAACAAATTAATTGAAGGTAGCTGCAAGTCAAAGAAAACATTCTGACTTGGATTTGAGATGGCTAATTCATAACCTGACTTGACCGTATAGATCCTTGATTTAGTGTAATGTCATATATAGGCATATGAAAGACGTAGTGATGCTTGAACACTCAAAATATATGGTATATCCATAGGATTAACCAACTCCCGCATTTTCCTCGTATTCCAAAGAGAGGTACCCTATACTAAGATTTCTAATACCCGTAGGTACGAATTTGTGATATGCCATATACTTTGTGCAGCAAATGGAGCAACATGTGGAATCCAACGATCTGGCCACACCCCGGTATCCGCCCCAGTTCCTATCGTCTTTCAAAGGTCTTGTAGAAATAATGATCGGGTTTCCCAAATGCTCTGCGATCCATAAGATGGTCGATTTGGCTTAGAAGCATGAAACGGTAACTAATCCTTGTAGTATCTCCCTCGAAATACCTTGGCTAAAAGAGATGTCGGTCTAGTGTATAACCTCAAAACTTTCTTAGCTAGAAAAGCTTAATTAAAATCACTTAGTGATTTAAAACTGATCCCCCCCCCCCACTGCTTTGGGTAGCACACTCGGGGCCATGCCACCCAATGGATTTCCCGTGTTCGCCCTGAGGAGCTCCATCAAAAATTAGAAATAGCACTTATTATTTTCTCGAGAAGACCTTTGGGTAATTTTAAGGATGACATAACATACGTGGGTATAGCCTGCGCCACCGACTTAATCATAATCTCTTTTCCGCCTTTTGACAACAACTTGGCAGACCAGCCATTAATTCGTGCGTTTAAATGATCTTGTACATATGCACATATCTGAGCACGGGAGCCCTGTAGCTATTCAGGTATACTGAGATATTTACCCTTACCGCCCTCAGCGTAAATGCCTAGATGACGCTTCAATAAAAAGGGATCTTGGTCTGATATTTCTTTCCCAAAAATGACCATAGATTTTTCCAGATCAATGCATTGACATGAAGCTTGACCATATAGCGTCAGAATGTTAAGTAACGTCTCGCATTGGACCAACGTTTCCTTACAAAATAAGAGACTATCATCTGCAAACAGAAGATTTGAAAGGAGAGGACAAGCTACCGCCATACGAATTCCCTCAATAAGATGTCCTTCCTCAGCCTTCCTAAGATTGGTAATGAGCACCTCAGTGCATAAGATGAATAGGTAAAGCGACAATGGGTCTCCTTGTTGTAATCCTCGGCTAGGGAAAATCCTCCTTTTGGGACACCAATGATGAGTACCTTATAGTGAACTATAGTCACACATTCCATAATTCACTTGATCCAAAGTTTAGGAAAACCCATCCTCCGCAATATTGCATCTAAAAAACTTCATTCAACCCGATCGTAAGCTTTGCTCATGACTGTTTTTATTCCCATGAATCATTTCCTATAGAAACCCTTCGTATTCAAAGCATGGAATACCACTTAAGCGAGCAAGATATTATCAGAGATAACTCTTCCCGCAACAAAAGCGGATTGTGTCTCAGATATTAAACATGGGAAAAACCCTTTTAGATGAACGCAAAGGACCTTTGTTAGAATCTTATAATTAACATTACACAAACTAATCGGTCAGAATTCACGTATAGTTTAAGGCCTTTTGATTTTTGGAATAAGAAAAATATGTGTCTCATTAAGCCTCGAGTCGAGGTGTCATGTGTCCATGAATGTCTGGATCGATTGAACTACATGCGACCCAACAATATGCCAATATCGTTGGTAAAAAAATCCGTCATGACATCAGGTCTAGGTGATTTCTCCGGATTCATTTCAAGAAGAGCAGCCTTAACCTCATATTCGGACAAAGATGCTGTTAAACTAGCATTTATTGCCTCCGTCACTGTTGGCAGGACTGGATCCAAAGCATGCTAGAGATTCAGAACTGGTGAAGCCTGGAACATTGTGCCGTAATAGGTTACGATCTCCTCTTTAATTTCTTCCTATTTTTATATCCATCTACATGTATCCGTTTTGAGGCCAATAATACGGTTACGAGCCATTCGTTTCTTCGTAGAAGCATGAAAAAAGCTAGTATTTCGATCATTTTCTTGTAACCAGCTCACTTTGCTTTTTTGTTTCCAGAAAATCTCTTTCGTCGACATAGCAATGCGTAAACACTCAACAAGTATCGGAATCTCATCCGTGAAATTATCGTGCGAGTGAGCATGTTCCAACTGAGCTTTGATAAAATCAATTGTCAAGGAAGAATTCAAGTGAGTTTTAAGTCGCCATTGTGAAATAAAACCACGACAGGCTGATATAGCTGGATTCTTTCGTTCCCATCCCTGCTTAACTACCTTCTCAAAATCGGGATTACCAACCCATTTCTTATCAAACCAAAATATTGTTGTTCTGGCAGTTCTTTGATGGGGAGTTTGTAATATGATCGGTCGATCATTTGAACCTCAAAAATTCAAGTAATCTAGCTTTGAATGTGTGAAGCATTCAAACCAGTCCTCATTCCCCCCATTGCTCTGTCTAAACGACATCGTATAAAGTATTTTCCTCGATGTCCTATTCATGAAAGACTATTCCCTCTGAAAGGAAAATCTAGCATTCCACAATATTGTCGCATTAGTCGAAAATCGAGAAAAGAATTATCACTATGCTTCCAACCACCACGTTTCTCATGGTGATCAACAATATCCTTAAAATCCCCAATCATGGCCCATGGACCCGATCTCGTTGTGCTTATGCGTTTTAATTGTTCTCAAACATGTTCTCTGTGAGAATTAACAAGTTCTCCATAAACGAAAGACACAAAGCATTTATCACCATCAAGTGTAACCATTGTATCGATTACATTTTTATTGGAAGAAAGTACTAAACATTAAAAGAAAACAAAGCTAGGAGGGCTAGTACCCCACTACGACCTGAAGAGTCAACAGTGAAAAGAAAATCATAACCTAAATGAAGTTGTAAATCGTGTAAAAAAGACTTTGGTTGCTTTGTTTCCATGAGAAAAATAATCTCCAGGAAGATAGTCTTGCGAAACTCCCGAAGACGACGAACCGCCAAAAAACTCTCAGCTCCTTGGCAGTTCCAGCTCAGAATCATTCTACGTCTTCATCGTTAGTTTTCCTTCAACCACATGGCCTTACTTTTCCTACAATTCTCCTTCATTAATTGGATCCATATTCGAGGCGGATGTCAATACCTCCTTCAATAACTTTGGGTTTCCACTAATAGATGTCGTTTGCCTCCTAAAATTATTTCCCCGATATGAGTCGTGACAAATCTTCATAAGGACATGTAAAGTATGTTCAAATAATCCCTCCCTTTTTACAGAGGGCTCCACCATTCCAATCACAGCTTTTAAAGGTGAAATAATATCGTATAACATTCTGACACCTTAGGCCCACGTATTGTGACATGCCCAATAGAATTCATTTGTGTCTAATCTTCAAAGTTTAATCCTTATTGGGCTTGGGTAATTAAGCATAAACTTGAGTGTTGAGTTAGAGGAGAGTCAACGAAGCCCAGTTTCTCCAAAAGGCCCGTTTGCTCCCTTGTGACCAGAGATGGCCCAACGTTGTTTTGAATCTAAAATGTTGAATTACTGGTCGGGTGTGTACATATTAGCGACTTTTCTCTCATATTTTTAATATAGGATACTTTTTAATACTTTTTTTTCAAAATCATAAATCTCACATTGGTTTGGAACAATGCTACAAATCGGAATACAATATGATACTCTCTCAGTTCATATTGAGTGAAGTGTTAGGAATTTTTTTTCTTTATCTTACTTATTATGTGATGTTTTTACATTGTATGCAAAAATTTTAAATTATAAATCATTCATATTATGCATAATGACTTTTGATTGGTTAAATTAGTTATAACGGGATTGTTATAAGAAAATATATATATATATATTGAATGATGTTATTGTATTTTAATTAATCAAGAAGCAAAAACATTGAACATCCAAAATAGAAAAAAGTCCAAATTGAATTACAATTTGATATCGTATTAACATTATAGTTCCAACTCAAAACTAATTAGATTGAATAGATGGAGTCACATTTTTGTGTATTAGTATTTTATCTCTTGATTTATTTGAGATTCTTTTCTTGCCTTTATTTATTTTGTTTTGTTTTCCTTTTTTACTCAGAAATAAATGGTAACAAATTATTTCTCTCTATATGTTTGTAACCAAGTCTAAAACCAAATCGATTTTTTTGACCGAAGCATTGAAAACATCATCGACTGATACACTCAACATTATCAAAAACTGTAAGAAAATCCAAAAGATAACATTATTGTCTAATCCAACAATGCATGATTGAGCGTCACTTCCGCTCAGTGTGCAAATTTTGTTCACTCATATTTTCTAGTTAGCTAAATTGTCATTGACTATCAAATCCCTTGATATGAATTACCAAATAAAATGATGAACCTTAATTATTTGGTGCTTTCATTGCTATATATATGTCGTAATAGGATTCACTAGAATCACTACTCACAATTGGATATAAAAGTGTGTCTCCTTATCAAAAGATGTCGATAACAATTTTAGTCTGATTGAACATATATTTCTCTATTCAAATGAAAATAATAAAACTTCTATGCAAGTCTCTATGTTTCAATCGAAAATATCAAAAAAAAGTTGCACATTTATTCGTCATCCTCTTCACTATTCAGTACGAACAATCTCAGAGTTTTTCGAACGAACACAAAGAAGATATTACTCACCACAAATAGGTGAGAGATAAAGCAAACGGAATAACAAAATCAAAATCAAGTGAGTATTCAAGTTAGGAATTTGAGAGTTTTTAGAACGAACACAATGATGGAATTATTCACCAATAACAAGCACAAATAGATGAGAGATGAAGCAAACAAAAAAGCGAAATCAAAATCGAGTTTTTTGAGTTAAGAAAAAGATGGGATTATTCTAAGCTATAACGTTTATTTATAATAGACTTTGGGTTTAATTGGTTTATTATGTAGTCAGTTGAATAGGTTTAGTTACACTCTTAGAGTTGTATTGGTTAAATTAAATTAATCGCTTTAACAAAGTGGTTATATTGTATAGTTTGACAGAAAAAAACAAAGCAAAGTGGTTTAGGAAAAAAGTCAGAATAAAAAGGTATTTACAAAAAAAATGTTATAAGAATAAAATTTTCAATGAATAAACAAAAAAAAAAACTTGTGAGGGTATTTTGGTTCGGTTTGTTATATTGGTTTGTTCAAAATTTTATATTGTCAAACATTGGTATAATAATTTTTGTGTAGAAGATTAATTTTACATATAAAGAAGTATTTTATAAAAATTACAATAAAAAAAAATCAATAATCTGACTGTACACTTTTCCTTGTTACATTTTGATCTATGTATAATCCATTTTTATATTACGTAAAAATGTAGCGAATTTTACATTTTTCGTTTTGGTTTGAAAATTTTTGATATGCTTTTTACTATATTTTAATTTAATTGTAGACTTCCGTTGTATTGGTTCATATCTTTCTCATATTAGCGATTTTTTCCCATATTTTTAATATATGTTATCTTTTAATATTTTTTTTCAAAATCATAAATCTCACATTGGTTAAGACAGCATTCACAAAATTAATTTTGAATCGAACCCTAAAACGGACTATAATATGATACTCTCTTAAGTGGAGTTTTAGATTTTTTTTCTTTCTTAATTTTATGAACTCATATTTTCACATTTTATGCGTAAATTGTAAAGATATAAATTATTCATATTATGCAGAATGATTTGTGATTGAATAATTAGCTGTAATAATTTATATGAAAAACTATATTTAATGATGATTTTATATTTTATTAATCAACATACAAAGACTTTAAACATATAACAAGAAAAAAAAGGAAGATCCAAATTGATTTACAATTTGATTTCATATTAGCGTTATTGGTTTCGAACTCAAAACTAGGGTGGGTAAATGAGAATTTGGGAACAAGAATATATGTCCCACTTATGTCCATTTTAAATTCAGGACGGGAATAGGATGGGACGGTACGGAAACGGGAATTTCCGAAAATATAACAAATAAACCAAATAATTTTTTGTTCCTACAGCACTTAGCTAATTATCAACGACACCAGTAACAACCACAAAATCGACACAATTATATATTTTTAAATAGCATCAAAGTCAATTACATCTGTTTTAAATAGCATCAATTATCGTGTTTTCTTGTAGAATTAAAAAAGATGAACTATTTTTCTGCCGTTTTTCTTAGAATCACAGAAATTAGGTTATAATTGTTAATAATATTATTAGATTTAATTTATATAGATTGGAATTTTAGTTAATAGTAAAACTATGAGCATTAAAAATAAATAATAAATTAATATTTTTTGTCAATTGATATATTCATGAAGTAAGAAAGCGTTGTAGTACAACTATAGTATAAATTAGTATATTTATATTATATATATATAAAATATAATTATAATTATATATATATATATATATATTTATAATTTTGTATATTGTCCCAAATGGGACGTCGGGAATTCCCGTTCCCGTCCTGTCCCGTTGCCATTCGGGGATTGAAAAGATGTCTCATATGAAAATATATATTTTAATAAGACGAGAATTTCGGAATGGGACGAGAATTGTGCTCATCCCTATTCAAAACTAGTCACACCGATGGGTTCATATTATCTCTTGATTTATTTGAGACATCTTCTTTGCTAGATTTTTTTCTCTCCCCATTTTTACTCGAAATAAATGGTAACAAATTCTCTCTACATGTTTCTAACAAGTCTAAAAGAAAATTGAAAAAATAACCCTAATGTATAAGCAAACCAAATCAATTTTTTGATTGAAGCATTGAAAACATAAAAGACTAATACACTCAAAATTACCAAAACTGTAAGAAAATCCAACAAGATAACATTATTGCCTAATCCAACAACAAAACAAAAAACATTTTCATCAAATCCCTCACATTCATAATTCAAGAATCAAACAACTCACACCAAAAAGAAAACCTTAGAGCTTGAGGAAAACAAATTCCTCAACCGCTGGAATCTCTCCAATCTTCTTCAAAGTCTCCTTACTTGGCTGATCATCTACACCAATCGCCATAATAGCTTGCTTCCTCGGTGCTATTCTTCCAACACTCATGAAGTTAACATTAACATTAGACTCTCCAAGGATGCTCCCGACCGTCCCGATCATACCAGGTTGATCCACTTGCCTACACAGTATGATACTACCTTCAAGAGTTACATCAACTTCAAAAGATCCAACTTTTGTCAAATGTGGCACTCCATCTTTAACTCTTCCTTCTACTTTCACCTCTCCTGATTCAGATAATGAACTTGCGAATTTCGACTCCACGTTGCCTAGCTGAACAGTTATTGTCTCCAATGGGTTTTCTGGTGATCCGTCTAAGAGCACACGTTCCTCTGAGAGTCTAAGTCCTCTCTGCTTTGCTGTGAAATCAGCATTGACCAAGTTGACATATACATCAGAGATTGGCTCAATGATTCCCTTTGTAATCATGGCTCGAAGTAGTCTTGTGTCAAGATCATCAGTGGCTCGTGCTGAAGTGTATGATACTTTCACATTTTTCACACCGCTTCCTCCTGCCACTAGTTGTACAGCTAGTCTTCCTAGCTTCTCAGCTAGTATCACATATGGTTTTAGCTCAGTCAGAACCTGCGAATACATTATGATGTAAGATTGAGAACAAAGCTAAGAAACTTATGCATTTAGTCCTAGGCAAGCTTATTAAGAATCTCATTAAACAATAAAAGGCCTAGAAGTTTGGATCTTTGATTCAAGTTTCGAATGTGATGAAGAAAAACAACTTCTATATGTATAACTAACACAATCCAGTGCTTACCTCAGCAGAAACCATAGGTGCATTGACTGCAGTAGCAGCAAGCTCTCCATTAAGAGCTCCAACAACAGCTTCAGCAATTTCAATGGCAACACCTTCCTGTCAAAGCCAAAACACCAACTAAGTAACAGAAGCCAAACAGCAAAAAACATGATTAAACTATCAGAATCTTAACATAAATTGCAAACCTGAGCTTCCATAGTACTAGCTCCAAGATGAGGTGTCACAGTGACTCTCTCGTGTTGTACAAGCTTGCTGTCTTTAGCTGGTGGCTCTTTAGTGAAAACATCAAGTGCAGCCTGAGCAACAATGCCAGAATCCAAAGCTCTCACTAGTGCATCTTCGTCTATGACACCACCACGGGCAACATTGACAATGCGAACTCCTTTCTTCATTTTGGCAAAGGTTTCATCATTTAGTATCTTCGATGTTGTTGGTGTAAGAGGCATGTGGAGCGAAATGAAATCCGCAGTCGCTAGGGCTTCATCGAAGCTCACTAAATCGACACCAATGGCGTGTGCACGGTCTGCTGGAGCATAAGGATCATGAGCAATTACACGCATACCAAGACCTTTAGCTCGACGAGCAACTTCAGTCCCAACTTTACCAAATCCTAACACTGCAAGAGTCTTTCCAACAAGTGAAACACCTACATACTTGTTTCTCTTCCACTCTCCTGCATTACAATCAACAAGATCCTTCAGAAATGATATCACACACACAAATCATCAAAACTCAAATTCATTCCTAACTTCAATCAACAAGTTCTGACTTCTGAGGCGATTCAATCAAAAGGAAAGCTCCGAATATAGATTTCTAGATAACAATAAGTATGTAGCAACTTAAGGGAAGTAAGAAACGAAGCGATGAATAAAAGTAACTCACCAGCTTTAACAGATGCATCAGCTTGAGCGACGTTCCTCGCCATGGATGCTAAAAGAGCGATTCCATGCTCAGCAGCAGCGATCGTATTCGCCGTCGGCGCGTTGACAACTAAACAACCAAACTCCGTCGCAGCACTCAGATCTACGTTATCAATCCCAACACCAGCACGACCAACAACCTTAAGACGTCCACGAGATGATTCAAACACCTCACGTCCAACCTTAGTTCCACTACGAACAATCAACGCATCACAGAGCGAGATCTTAGTATTAAGCTCCTCAGGAGTCATATTATAAGAGCAATCGACATTGGCGAAATCCTCTAAGAGCTTAACTCCAGCATCACCAAGCTTCTCAGCAACGAGGATCGTAGGCTTAGATCCGTCACCAGAGGAGCAGGAAACGAGAATGAGGCGGCGGCGAGAATCACGGTTATGAGAAGGGAAAGAGACAGAGAAAGTTGAAGGAAGAGGCGATCTGGAAGAGAGAGTGAAGCTCTTGAGGGATTTAGTGGCGACGGAGATGGAGGAAGATGCGGCGGCTGACATTGCTACCGCTTTTGAGGAGTGAATGTGTAAAATGTTCAGAGAAAATGGTTGTTGGTGGCAAGAGAGAGTTCTCAAGGGTTATGTTGTGGTGAGTTTTTATAGTCGCGTTTGGTGTTTGGTGTAATGTGATACTGTTGTTACACAATAAGTAAAATTAATCATATAAAAAGTCTTTATAATTCGACCTTTCGGAAATATTTAGAGTCGAATTCAAATTAAAAAAAAAAGTGTCATTTTAGTAATCTGTTTAAAATTACTTTGATAAATTCAATGCCGGCTCAAAAAAATTAGGGATTTCCAGGCAAAAATAAAATTCGGGCCCTTAATTTTAAATTTTAAAAAAAAAAATTAATCAAATTTTAATGTATTAAATTGTTATTCATAAATATAAACTATTTTATTTTTAAATCAATATTTTAAAAAATTATAAAAAAGTTTGGGTATCAAAATTATCGGTTCGAAGGAAGGACCCGGGGCGGTCGCCCCTAATGCCCTCCCCACTTAGCCAGCACTGGATAAATTATTACATTATTTTATAACCATAAAACTATAAAAATCAGAAAATGTAAATTATCTTCTTTCTTTTCTCAAATAAAATCAAACATAAGTTCAACCTTTTAGTGTGGATCATAACCAAAACTACTAATAATCCCTCCGTATTTTTAAAGATTGTCTTTTAGATTTTTCAAGTAATTCAAAAAAATTATATTTTGTGAAAATAACATTAAGTATTTTAAATCAACTAATAGAAAAAAATACTGTAATTATTTTATTGGTCAAAAAATCAAATTCATTAAATTTATGTATTGAAAACCTATAACATATTTTTTGAAATAAAAAATAATAATTAAAACGTCAATATTTTATAAACGGATGGAGTATAAGTTGTTATTGAAAAAAAAAAAACCTTTTAGTGTTTGACAAAAAAAGAAAAGTTTAACTTTTAAAAACGATATTAACATCACCAAATTAAAATCTACACTGGTACCTCTATAACATGATGTTATGTTGATCTAGATTTATTGTGAATTATTCATTCAATTAAATCATCTATTTTATATCATATGCAATTAAAATATACAATTTTATGCAAGGTTATTTTAAGTGGCCGTTCTTTTCATATTATATTATTATTACCTATATTTTTGTGTAAAATGTTTGGATAGATTAAAATTATTTATTTATTTATTATTAGTATCTTTTTAGTGTATGTTAAAAATATTTCAACTAATTAATAAAAATAACATTTTATTAGTGGTTATTTAATTATTAGTAATTTAAAATTTTGTATAGAAATACAAAAACATTTTTACTTTAAAACAGAAATAATTTAAAACATCTTATGTACCAAAAAGAAAATAGTATAGATTTTATCATTTTTATATACTTGAAATAAGGTGTCAAGTTTTTAAGTCAAATTAAGTTTTTGTAGTTTCCAGATGTTACTGCGAATAGAATTTGCATCTATTTATGAAAAAATATCAAAATGAAAAAAATAAAAAGCAACTTCGAGGAAAAGTCAAACTTTTAGTATTTATTATTATGATCTTAAATTTTTCAGTGCAAAAAATATTTACAGCTTTGAAGATTTTGGTATTCCAATATAAATATTGAAGCCATAACGTGGTGGGGTCTTATGAGATCTGGAATATCACTACTGCAATTAGGATTTTAATATTCATGCTAAAAGAGATAAACAAACAAAAAACAGATGTTGAAAGTTGATAAAATTTTTACTTTTTTACCAAATAATTTTTTTTTTAATTATGTTAAAACATTTGATAATTCTACAAATAAAAATGGAGCTGACGTATCAATAAATTTTAAAAGACGATATCCGCATTTTCAATTAATTAGATTTTGTATAACTGCGATTAAGTGTTTTAATATGATTCACCACTAACAAGCGGATATAAAAGTGCGTCTTCTTATAACAATTTTAGTTAGATTTGATCATATATTATCTTCATTCCAAAATATAAAAATTTTTGGTTAAAAGCGTGCATATTAAAAAAATTTATTTTTTTTATTTAAAATATTTTATATATTATACATTAAAAACACTTGACCAATCAATAAAAAACTAACATTTTATTATTGAATGTGGACTATTTAATAGTATAAAAAATCTGCATAGAAATACGAAAACATCTTATATTTTGGAACATAAATAATCTTCTAAAACATCTTATATTTTGGAACGGATGGATCTATTTAAATGAAAATGATAAAATTTTTAAGAAACTTTCAATCGAAAATATCAAAAAAAGTTGCACAAATTAATAAAAGAGGTATGCACTAAAGAGTGTTGCATTTTCAGTAATTGAAAAAACAGTTGAAGACTCCAAATTTGAACAGAATTGGACTTATAATATATTTCCAGGGCAAGTTGTTTGTTTGCGTCAGATTACACAGATACAACTACAAAAAAATAAAAATAAAAGTAATATTATAGAATTTGTTGTTGGTCAAATTCAATAGAATTAGGTATTGGAATATTTGAAAGTATATACTGATGGCTACAACGAAAGTAGTATAAATTTATGGCACGTGAAAGATTTGCTTTTTTTCAGTGTGTTTGCATCTGTTTAGATGTCTATTGGCTTTGGTAGGTGGACCTATCGAAAACACTGTTGAATTTTCATATACCATCACCTCCTTTTGTGGCCAATCTTATGTAAACTTATTAATTATACCTCTTGAATGATGAAATTAGTAGGGCTAGGAATCGGGTCAGTTCGGTTCAGAACATGTCGGAAATTTTGGTTTTCGGTTATTTCGATTTTTGAGTTTGTGTTCCGAATTGAACCGAAAAATTTTTTGGTTTGGTTCGGTTCGGTTTTTGTTTTTGAAATTCGGTTAATTTTTGCTTATTTTTTCGGTTTTTCGGTTATTTTCACATATTTTAGTTCGGTTTTTCTGGTTTTTTTGTTTTTCGATTATCGGTTCGGTTCGGTTACCCGAATTGTTTTTTCTTTGTGCCGAACAGTTTACAAAAAATATTTTGGTTCGATTCGATTTCGGTTCGATTTTTATTCTCAACCCTAGAAATTAGGAATCTCAATTTTTTTCATCTTTTTAAGTCGCAACAAACCAGTTTAGTTTGTGCAAACTCCAATGCAAGGAAACATACATTCACATTTATGAGTGATTAGCTTCATTTTTTTATAGATTTTTTTATCACATAATGAATTCATTACTTAAAATATTCTTTCATTTTCATAATAATAATCACTACAGAGTTTTGCATATAATTTTTAAAAAATTGTTTTTATAAAAATATCAATAAATATTTTAAATTGACCAATAAAAAAACACTTCAATTATTCTATTGGTAAAAAATCAAACTCATTTAATTTTTGCATTAAAAAATTAAAACGATATTTATTATAAAATATAAATTTAACTCTAAAATGATACTTATCATGAAACGAAGGAAGTATGTTTTTGTTTACAAAGATATCTATGAATAAAAATTGAATTTTATTCATTCTTGTCGTATTAGTGATCAAATTCGATTTTTGATTCGATAAAACAGTAGAAATGACTACTACTAAACCAATTGCTTCTCCTCGTACAAATCTTTTCTTTTTCTTCTAAATTCGGAATTACTTTTCTTTCTTATATATATATATATAT
>OVBE01006113.1:0-20433 GCA_900406425.1 Iberis pinnata | reverse complement strand
TAGAAAATGACAAGAAATGTTATGTAAAAATCCTAAAATTCTAGTGTTATCAGTAGGAAGGCAATTAGTGCTTGGAAAAAAGGAAACAATACCAATTCTGAACTCAACATCAAAGCATTGCACATGGATTTAGAGATAGAAGAATCGGCAGCATATCCTTCGCAACAGCTTGTGTGTAAGTTGAAAGCAGATCTAATTAAAGCATACAAGGAAGAAGAATCTTTTTGGAGCCAAAAAAGTAGGGAAAAGTGGTTAAAAGAAGGAGATCGGAACTCCAAATTTTTTCACGCAGCGGTTAAAGATGCCAGAACAAAAAAGAAACTGGATTACCTCCTAGCGCATGACGGTACAAAACATTTTTCGGAAGCTTCAAAAGGGGATATAGCATCAAAGTACTTTCAGAATCTGTTTAATTCCGAGGCGCTTCCAATAAACAGACACAAGTACCAGGGCTTTACCAAAAAAGTTACCAGATCTATGAACCAAAAACTCATAAAACCGGTGACACCAAAAGAAATCACAAAGGCTCTCTTTTCCATCAGATCAGAAGCGGCCCCAGGAGCTGACGGTATGACGGCGGGTTTCTTCCAAGCTTTTTGGGGGATTTTAAAGGATCAGGTAGTGTATGAAGTGCAACAATTCTTTTTAACCGGCTCTTTCCCGTTAGAATGGAACTTCACCCTCATTAGCCTCATCCCAAAAATTCCGAACCCCTGCAACATGACAGATATGCGACCGATTAGTCTATGTTCTACTCTTTACAAGATTGTCTCCAAGGTGATGGTTCATCGTCTGAAACCAATGTTGGACAAGATAATATCACCAACCCAATCGGCCTTCATCCCTTCTAGACTTATATCAGACAATATCTTAATCGCACATGAGATGATTCACGCACTTAAATCGAATGAGAAGGTGGCTGGAAATCACCTAGCAATCAAATCAGATTTGTCGAAGGCCTATGATAGGCTTGAATGGAACTATGTGAAGCTCATGCTAAAGTTACTGGGATTTCATCCCAAATGGATCCAATGGACAATGTTTTGTATCTCAACCCCTTCCTTCGCGGTGCTTATCAACAACCAACCTTTTGGTTTAATCCAACCTCAAAGAGGTATTCGACAGGGGGATCCGATGTCGCATTTCCTATTCGTTTTGTGTACAGAAGGTCTAATCTTCCAATTGAAACAAGCAGAACAAAGAGATAGGATAAAAGGGATTCAACTAGCAGATCAAGGGATTACAATCAGTCATTTGCTCTTTGCAGATGACAGCCTCTTTATGAGTGAAGCTTCAGAAATCTCATGTGCCAACTTAATGCAAGTGATACAAGAGTATAACAATGACTCAGGGCAACTGATGAACATGGATAAATCTGCCATATCCTTTGGTGCAAAAGTTGCAGAAGAAACAAAGGAAGCAATTAAAAGGATTACTGGAATTCAAAATGAGGGTGGTTTGGGATTGTATCTAGGTCTACCAGAATGTTTTAGCGGATCTAAAGTTAAAATTCTAAGCTTCATCCAAGACAACCTCAAAGCAAGACTCTCGTCATGGTACTCAAGATTCTTGTCACAAGGAGGTAAGGAGGTTTTAATTAAATCAGTGGCTATGGCGCTCCCGGTTTTCGCTATGTCTTGTTTCAAGCTTACTAAATCATCGGCCAAAAATCTGGCAGCCGCTATAGCTGAATTTTGGTGGTCTTCAGTGCAAGGGTCAAGGAAGATTCATTGGAAAATTTGGGATTCTTTATGCAACCCGAAAGCTTTAGGAGGTATCGGATTCAAAGATATCTATAGCTTTAATCAAGCACTCCTCGCTAAACAATCATGGAGATTATTAAAAAATCCCAACAGCCTCCTGTTCAAAGTCCTACAAAGTCGTTATTTCAAAGAAGGAGATGTGATGAAAGCACAGATAGGAAAAGCACCATCCTATGGCTGGAGGAGTCTATGCTTCGGTAAGGAACTCATACTGAAAGGTGCAAAGAAGCTCACAGGGAATGGTCAGTCATCACTGGTTTGGCTAGACAATTGGATAGCAGATCAAACAGTGCGAAGACCTTTAATCAAAAACCCCCTGATTAACATAGATTTCAGAGTCTCAGATTTGATTGATTTTCGTAACAGAGACTGGAACCACAGATTACTGAAGGAGCTATTTTTCCAGAATGATATAGATATCATCACACAATCAAAGCCAATCGTTTTCACAAAGGACTACTAGGTGTGGCCTTACAATAATTCCGGAGACTACAGTGTACAATCTGGTTACAAGTTTGCCTGTCGGATTAATAGGAAGGAAATACTATGGGAAGCAGGCATTCGACCTTCAACGCACGAGTTCACCAACGAATTCTGGTCCTTAGCAATCCCATCGAAACTCAAGGTCTTCCTCTGGAAAATATGTAATCATGCTTTACCGGTGGCTGATCTTCTGGAAAGGAGGCAGATAAGGATCGATAATAGGTGCCAATTGTGTGGTGTCGATGGAGAATCAACTGTCCATATCTTATTTACATGCCCTTTTGCAAGACAAGTATGGGCACTATCAAACATCCCATCTCCACATGATGGCTTTAGCCCATCGTCTATCTTTGTCAATCTCTTCTATCTTCTGTCGCTAAAGAAATCAAAGGACATGCCTCCTGAACTTGCGTGTAGCTTCCCATGGATCCTCTGGTTTTTATGGAAAAACAGAAACGCCATCCTATTTCAAAAGTTAAATCACCAACCTCCTGAGATTTCAAGTAAGGCATTGTTGGAATTTAAAGCATGGCAAGAAGCGGCCTCAGATCAATCGAACACAATGGTCTATAATCATAGACAAGTCTTCCAACAGTCATCATATTGGGAACCACCAGACAAAGATTGGCTGAAATGCAATTTTGCTTCAGTTTGGGATAAGCGATTAAAGATGGTGGGTGCCGCTTGGGTCCTTCGAGATGAAAAAGGCAAAGTGTTATTACATAGCAGAAGAGCCTTTGTTAACTCTCCTTCTGCAATTGATGCAGAGATGCAAGTAACTCTATGGGCTATTGAAGCAATGGGAGCACTGAAATTCTCAAAGATAATCTTTGCTTTTCAGCATAAAAGCCTTTTAGGAGCTGTAACAAGACCACCGGATTGGCCGTTATGGAGACACCAAAGCTCTGAAATTCACATTCGACTCCAACAAATCCCTCGGTGGTCTTGTGTTTTCAAACACCCTAAAGCAAACAAAGGTGCCACTCTTATCGCCAAAAGTGTTACTGCGCTGCTTCATCTCCAATCCTATGTGGCCTCTGGATGCCCCTCGTGGCTAAAGGACACTTTTGAAGAAGAAAGTAGAGGCCTCTGATTGTTTTGTAATCTTATTTTTGGTGTTTCGGGTTCCTTGCTTTGTACGGTTTTTTCCCTGTTTAGGCTCTGCCTTCGGATTTTGCCTCAGACTCTGTTCTGTTATCTCTTGTGATTAATCTCAAGTTATTTAGTGAAAAAAAAAAAAGAATGGTAACTTTTTTTTTAAATGACAATAGCCCTTTGAATAACGGACCCCTCTAGTATTCTATTCACTACCTTCGATAAATTAGGACAGTGACGACTAACTTTTTAAAGTGACGCCAGAAAAGAAAACTTATTAAGAGATTATCCAAAAGTGAATTTAAATCTATATTTTTAAAAGAAAATGGGGGGTAAATAGTGAAAAAAAAATCTGTATATAATTAAGTGGTTGTAAACTTGTAACTAACCTTAAAGATTGATAGGTCTTGTATTCGTTTTTTTCCCTTTGTCAATGAAGAAAAAAAGATTCCATTTCAAAACCGGCAAATTTAATTTCTTACATCAAACAATGACTGGCCGCTTAGAAAATGCCATCCTCGTATTTATGGCTATTTGAATTATGGCTATGATCGATTTTAATGCAAGCAAGTCCTACCAAGAAACAACATGTCCTCTATTTATTTACCAACATTGTTGTCTTTTGACCAAAATCTTGAATATCCCTCTGGGTTGAAATATACTAATAAACATTATCCTAGTTGAATCTATTTAATCTCTTTTTTTTCTTTAGTGAAAATAACAGATATGCATTTTTCATTTAATTCATTAATCTATTAATTAAAAAGTACTTTTTATTCTCTTTCTACAAAACTTTTTTTATCACATCTCTCTTACTCCTACTTGCTTCTGTCGGTAACATATCTTTTTTCTTATCGACGGCCGACCTTAAGCAAACGCCGGTGAACTATATCTATCGATGTATAAGTCAGAGTCCTCTTTGTTTCTCTTCTTTTAGCCCTTTTTGATTCGGAAGTCTCTATGCTTTTGCTTCGCTGTGGTGCTTTATCTTCAGTTCCTCCAATTTTTACTTCTCTTTGCATGCATGTCTGGTGCTCTTATCTCTCAAACTGGTAGCCGCTTCATCAGTTTCGTTTTGGCTTGAAGGTCATGGTGAATCTGAGGCGAGATGCAAATCCAGTTATTCCAACGAATGCATGTATAGAGGACGGAAGCTAATAAGTGACCAAGTGTGGGCTTTTATTTCTGGAACCGGTTGGAAGCAGTGCCTTAGCAGCGACGGCCGACCTTATTGCTGGTTTGGTCAAGCAATTCCTTGGTCAGCACTTCTTCTAGATGCGGCGACTGTGAAGGGAAGATTCTTCTACAAAAAATATATGAAGGGATTGGATGTGTGGGTCTTTTTAGTACGTGGGCTTTTTGTATGAGCTTAGTTTTGAACTGTTTTTTTAGATTTTAGCTTATGTAGGACTTATATTATTAGGTTCTTTAGTGCGAAATGTATTTGTATTAAGGAGTAGTGATATTACTCGGTTTTAACGCAGTGAGCATTTATGTTTGTTATTAAGCGTTATTCGAGTGTTTCCTTGCAATTTAGTATCTTTTACAATTTTATAGGTGTTTGGTTCGTTTTGGAACAAAAGATGGATTTCTGCACGAAATGGATGCAAACTGACATATGCAGTTGTAGAGTCCAGCATAAATGTCAAAAGTTTTCCAATGTTTGAAAAGGTTTCTGTTGCTGGTTTAAACTGAGATTTGGACACAAGATAGCCACGTGAGTTAGCTTTCATATGAAAGTGGTTTGGAGTCAATCCATTGGTGCAATCAAGAGTTATGACAATTTTATTGAAGAATGATCAAGCTGTCTCCCAGAAGAAGTACGAGCAGAGTGCTCGATTGATCTCCCAATTGCACGATCGTGCACTTTTTCCATAAATCTTCCAAAATCACCGCACGAGCACCAGAATGATCGTGCAAAAGCCCCTGAAAAAGTCAGACTCAAGTGCACGATCGAGCACTTCACCCGAGAATTTTTAGAAGATTTTCAAAATTTACAGAATTGGTCCTCAAGTCTATCCTTTATTTTATTTTGGTTTTCCTTTTTCTTAACACTATATAAGCCTTGTGGCTTGGTTTTATTTTACCTACGCTTATTTTATTCTAACTTTTTATTGAGGGAGACGAATCTAGAACCCTGTATTTGGGAGAAGTTTCTCTGAACCCTAGTTTAATATCTATTATTATTTTATGATTATGAGTTCTTCTTTGATATTGATTTTTGTTTGCTTCTCAATGTCTGAGTAGTTCCATAGTTAGGTTTCAAGGTTTCTCAGGGAAACCAAGTTTGAATGTTAGGGTTTAACATAAAGGATTGAAATTGTTAGGTTCTTAGTCTATACTTGTTCTTAATGCTTTAATTAGATTGGACATCTAGTTCATTGATATTAGGTTGATAAATGCAAAGAGATTTGGTTTAGGGATTTGATATAGTCTAGATGAATAAGTGCTCTTGCTTGCGAGAGTATTGTCTTCAATGCTTATGAACAATTGAATATGAACTTAATGCTTGATTGAATTATCTAAATACAGCGAGAGTTTATCTTTAGTAATTCGAACATAGGGTTTAATACTTCGAGAGAAGATTATTCTATTGTTGTATTTCATGTTCAGAACTATTTTCAAAGTAAAATCTTGCATGTTAACCTGGCTTTTAAACCTTAATTCCTATGGATTTCCCTAATGCATGACGTCTTTAGCTTATCGTTTACAACCGATTATTTAATTATTGCTTTGATTATGATACAATCATTTTATTATTTTTTCTTAGCTTGATTTGAGATTAAACTGAAAGTTGTGCTGTCTGGTCTCTGTGGATTCGATCATTTACTATGATATAGTGATATGTTCTCTGCAGTATAATATTAGGATTAAGTTCTATGACTATCACATAGAGATAAATCATGTGGGTCGTGCATATTTCAGGTTCTTCCAATTCGATTTTTGTAAAATTAATAGGTAGTTAACGAAATGTGTTTATTTAATCGACATAGCCGATATAAACCTTTATTGTCCCGAATCGGGACTAGTCATCCTAGATGTAGGAATATAAAAATCCTCATGATGAGGTTAATGATAAGCATGAATTTTGTAAACTCTATGTCTAAGCAAGTATCTCAACACCATTCATGTCATTGTAGTATTTGGGAGTCAATCCAATTCAACGGTAATTAGCACACTAAAAGTATAAGAATCATATTTAGTCTAAGCAATTATAGGTTTTTGGTTGAAAGCTAACATCCTAATAAATATAAAGCATAAAATACAACTAAAAAGTCAAAGGTATAAAAGTCAACTAAATTAAGCAAAAGTCAACTAAGGATTAAGATTGAAATAACAATTGAAAGTCTAAACAAATGGGTCAAGGCTAATGATTTAGGTGATCAAGTGAAGTTTTATGATGCTCAATATAATCAACAATGCTAATCATTGGTCTAAGATTCCCAATTAAAGATTAATCCACTTTCGTGGCAAAAATTCATTTCCTAATCATGAAACTAAAATAATTCATCGCTAATTACATAAAAAGAATGCATTAAGATCTAATTCATTCAACCACTAAACTAACTAACAAAATTCCTTAGCTATGTCTCATTTACCATTCAAATAATTGATTCAAGCATTTTCACAAACATCTTCCGGGCTAGATATTTCCTATGAATTAGAAATGAGTGACCAAATCAAATCTATCATTAATAATATCAAATGAATGAAGATTTAAGATATTTAAGCCCTAAGCATCACATTTCATCAACTAATCACAATAATATACCTAACTCATTTGTCAGAGAAGAACTACTCACTAATCATGGATGAAACATCAATTCCCATGAAGGAGATGTGTTTGATCATAATTAGAAACAAGAAATATACAAGATTTCAAAGATAAACAAGAAATAGAACTAAGATTAAAGGCAAAGATTCAAGTTTTACACCAAAATGGAAATAAGAACAAAAGTAGAATAAAAGTTGTCTCCCTATTAGGTTTAAAACATATTTATAGTATCCTAAAAATGGTATTGGGTTAACACAAGTGAAATTGGGTAAAATCTAAATAAAGAGTAGAAATGTTGACTTCATTTGACTTGACGCCGGTTTGCATAGACAGCTACATCTCCCCGGTATGCTTCTGTTTTGGTCGTAGCGGTTTGCGTAGACCGCTGCAACTTCCCGCTATTTTTCCCCGGAATGTTTTCTCCTCCATAGTGGTTTATTAAACCGCTGTCTTTCACCGCTAAGCTCATACCGGTTTCTATAAATCGATATGTCATGCCGATACAAGATCTTTTGGTCTCCTTTTCGCATCATTCAAGCTTCTTTGATCCATCTTGTTTAATGTTCCATCACTTTCACCAAAGACATGAAATGCATATGAAAATGCATCCTAGTGAACTAGCATCTCAAATACAATGTATCATCAATTCCAATATAGTATAACTACTCATCAAATTATTCGTGCATTTTCACTATCCACTTTATTTCTAAAGGTAAGTGAGCCACTTGTGTAGTCTAAGCTATCTTCCTATATTCAATTTTTTATAGGTGAAGCATGCTCAAATAGTTATATTCTAGGTATCAATTGGTTAGATAGAAATGAGATTCAAATGCATCAAAAGATGGTTTACACACAATCATAGAGTTGTCAATCAAAGGGAGTGATTTGAATAACCAAATCGAAATGAGACAAAGGGAAATGAGAAATACAACTTCCAACTTTAATATATAATCATTCTCCAAAAGACCTTGCCTTATTTTACCCATTCTTCACATTTTCAAAACTTCCCAAACAAACCTTTCTTTCTCATCTTTTTCACTTAGGCTTTCACTTTTTTCCACTAGATTCCTCATTCCTTCCCTTTATACTATTTCAATATTCACTAGCTCTTTTTGTATCCTTTTTCACTTAGGCTATTCTTTTCATTCTTGCAATTTTCTCTAGCCCTTTTTTTCTATGTAACTTAGAGCTTTCTTTACCTAAAACTTAGGAAATCTTTACATTTTACTTTCTAACTAGTGGAGACATATCATCCTTCATCAATTGATTACTCTCTTTTCTTTTATTCCCCAAACCTCAATCTTTGAAACATTGATCACAACACTACTTCTACCCTTACCCAATTGGAATAAGAATTATAACCAATCTCATGACTAAAGTATTAAACCGTTAAAAACAACCCAAATACCCAAACATTTCTCATCTTAAGTACCCTTCCCTATCCCTAGATGGTATCATCAATCTAGTCAAATGGAAGTTGTCAATTGTTGCCCCTTATACTCTTAAGTTTTCTCCAAAAAAATCACTAAAGAAATAAGGCCTCGCAAGTGTTTAGGTTAATTGAGTTTGAAGGTGGGTAGGGAAATCATTCTAAAAATGAGAATGACTAGTTTAGCCACAAGTGTTTAGGCTTTTGGGTGACTAAACCGTTTCGAAAATAGTTAAGCCTTGAAACACACCAAGATAGCTATTGAACAAGCTAATTAGCTATTCAAATTAAGTCCAAATAGTAATGAAGACAACCTAGAGCTAGAAAGCTTCAAAAATAAACCAATAAATTTTCAAACTTCAAGATCCAAGACATGAACTTCAAGATTTTTCAAGACTACTAGAGTGTTCAATCCTATCCATCACATTTGAGATGCTAATTTAAAAGGCTAGATCTTGAACTTTACAAGGCAATATCATTATTGGTTTCTTATGCAAATACAATCTAATGCAAACTTTTACATGAAACTAGATGCAATGCTACTTCTTTTTTTGTTGAAATTTTTTTAACTTTTTGAATTTTTTTATAAAAGTTTAACTATTAACAATGCATATGTGTGATAAGAAAAAAATTGAAAATAAGTTAGATAATAGTCTCTCTCCCCCAAACTTAATTCACACAATCCCTTGTATGAAAAAGAATCTGGAGGATGAGATAAAAAGTAGAGAAATCAAAGCTAAAATGCAAGTATGTACAATGATGAAAGGATGGTATCTCAGTAATAGTTGAAGGTGGGATCGTATAGGTCCTCATCGGAGGAGAATGGCAGGGACTCATTATCGGACGTAAGCGATGGTGGAATTGGCATTCTTCTACTTCGCCCCCTTCGTATGCTAGACCCATCAACTGAACCTCTTGGCGAAAGTGTAGTGGATTAGGTTGAACCTTCTCCTCCATGATAAGAGTGTATGCCCCTTGATTGTTCTTATACCTCACCCATTGCTACTTGCATCTCGGGATCTTTCGGTTGTTGTCATAGAGGTTGTTGATCAATACGGACTTCCTCCTTCCTCGTTGTTCGGTCTTCGAACATATTCCACCAACTCATCTTTCTTTGCTCTATATATATGTCTTGTAAGGGACCGGGATGAAGAGGCATGGAAGAAGGTCAGGGATAGTACCGAGCGCATCCATATAAAGTTTCTTGATCTTGGTGATGACTAGTTGTGGATGTACATCTTCGAGGGCGGTATAAAACCTCAATTGGTGGTTGTTGTTGAGGATCGTAGAGTTTATCCGGTAGGAAACATAAATTATTTTGGTGTGCAAAGATTTTTTGATCAGTGTTGGTGTAGTTGTTGTCAAAATTAGTGATGTGTTTATTTTGTGCACATTTTTCCTTTCATTTTATTGTCATTTTGGCTAGTGTAGAACGCATTTAGGCTTGTATAGTTGCATTTTGCATTTCAAAAGCATCCTCTAGGTGTTTTAAGTAAGGAACTCAACTTTGGGGGATAAAATGGAGCTAAAGATGCAAAAGGGAGCTAATTCAACAAGGCAAAGAGTTAGAGAGCTTATATCGGCAACGTGTACCGGACAAGACTCACTGGTATTGAAAACGACCCAAGCATGTCGATCATGCAACCGATACACATGGCCCAGTACACTCGTATACACTGATGAGTACCTGGCACAACAAGCCGATACAGAGCATGAGCAAAAAGGATCATCTATACCAAGCTAGCCCCGTACAGCCAGTCCAATATAGACATATCGGACATGGTGTATAAGTTGCATAGATCAAATAAAGATGAGGAACAAAGCATACCAAGACTAACGCCCGGTATTTCTTGCCCGATACAGCCATATCAGCCAAAGCATACTAGTGGAAATTGTCTAATGCAAAAGGAAGAACTTTATACCGACCACGCGCACCGGCTGATGTGACCGATAATGAGCTGAAGTGGTGAACACTTGAGCATTGACCAAGCTTTTCAGCCAACTTCAATGGGTCAACCCACATGTTTTAGGGTTGACCCAAAAAAAAAATTTAGACCACTATTTAAGGTTTTTAAACCTAGTTGTTATTATTTTTTTTCTACTTTTGGTCTTTGTTGTCATTTTGGTGTAAAACCTTATCCTTGCTTAATCTAGTTTTATTGCTTCTTCTTTACTTAATTTTTTGATTTTATTGTTGTTTATCATGGCTAAACTTATCTGCTCCATAGGATTATTAGTTAGTAGTTCTTCATAAGATAATGGATAAGGTAGATTAGGGTGGTTTAAGTTATGGAATATGTTGCTTACTACTTAGTTAACTCTTATCTTCATTCATTCAGTGATCTCTATGCTAGTTGTGTTTAACTCATTCATTGTTAGATTTTTGGCATTTTCATGTTCGACAAGTCTTTGTGAAAATATATGAACCAATTATTTGAATGCTAAATGAGACCTAATCAATACATTGTGTTAGTTAGTTTAGTGATTGAAAATGATTTAGATCTTATTGCTTCGTAATTGTGTAATCATCCTAGAGATTGTTTTAGTTACATGATTAGAAAATGGATTATCGTCACGACAATGAATTAGTCTTTATTTAGAAATCTTATACAAAATATTAGCCTTGATTATTTGTATTAAACATCATAATTCTATGCTGCATAATGATATTCTGCGTGCCCAAAGAAGTAATAATATTAAGACTTTCCACAATGGTAGAAGAGTACACTTAGTGATTTTTAACATTAAATTAATAATAAACTAGAAATTTTTAGGAAGAACTGGTCCTAAAATCCTTAATAAAATATCCGCCCTTTCCCTTTTAATTACTTTGGACATTTTTAATTTATTTTTAAAATTTAGAACTGATCCCAAAATCCTTAAAGTCCTTGCAGTTAACATGCTCTAATAGTACCACCATGTCTGGAGTAATAGTAATGGTATTCTGGGTGCCCAAAGAAGTAATTAATTTGTTTACTTTTTCTTGATTGTTTTATTTTAATAGCGTACGATTATGATTTTACGTTTGCAAATTTATTATGTCAATTTCTATCTAAAAAATAATTTTTATGTCAATTTCAGAACTGACTTTTATTCAAATAGTCGCTTGTATCAACGTTGAATGATCCTAAAAGATAAAGACAATAACAAACGCCGCAACAGAAATGATTTTATGTAGGAAATTTTTTTTTATTAAACATAATAAACATAAAAATCAAACGATTTACTTGAAAATTATTTTAAAAAAAACAAGACAAAAATCAAAATCAAAATAAAAGCAATTGCAAGTTGCATGAGACCCACACAGAGAAACCTTGCTTTTATGATATTATTATTATAACATTTACATATCCTCACGTCAATTACCATTGATGTGGAGTTGGTATCAGCTCAAGAGGAACTTTCTTAGCGATAACAAAAGCTCCAGCTTCTTCCAAATCTATGTCATCAATGGTCATACCACTAGGCAAACTCCAATCAAAGAAGTAAAGAACATTAAGTAATCCAAGCTCTACGATTGTTATCCCTGTGGCCATCCCTGGACAAATCCTACGACCAGCTCCAAATGGTAACAACTCATAATGTTGACCTTTATACTCAACAGGGCTATTAACAAATCTCTCAGGTATGAAATCATTAGGATTCTCCCAACAATTTGGATCACGTCCTATTGAGTAAGTGTTGATTTCGATCATTGTGTTCTTTGGAATGTTGTAGCCTTGAATCTTTAAATCAGACATTGTTTCTCTTGGGAGTAAAAGAGGAGCAGGTGGATGTAATCTGAATGTTTCTTGGATCACAAATTTTAAGTAGTCAACTTTCTCAAGATCTTGTTCTGTGATTTTATCTTTGTTGTCTCCAAGTGTTTCTCTAATCTCTTGTTGTAGTTTCTTCATCACTCTTGGATGTCTAGTTAACTCTGTCATTGCCCATATCATTGTGATTGCTCCTGCGTTCACTCCCGCTAAAAACACATCCTGAACAAATATTTATAATTAAATAAATATAACACTTCAAATTTGTTTTTATTATATGGATAATCCATATGAACCAGACTACTTCGTATATATATATATATATATATATATTGAATATGAAACTCTGCAAATTGACACACCAAACCCCCACTTAATTATTGTCCCATTAAATTAGATGTTTAGTTAAAAAAACATAGGTTAAGAAATTTAATTTATATATCAAATTTCACTACTTAATAAATAAAGTAAAACAATCCAACCAATAAAATAATATATTACAGAATTTGGAAGGTCATTTTCACTTAATGTATTGAAAAGCGAAAAAATCAAATTAATGAAACAAAATGTTTTTTATTACTAAAATATCTTATAAAATGAACTGGAGGGAATAAAAAATATTTCTAGTAAAAGGTTTGAAGCCCGAAGCGTCTTGGTGTTTCAAAGATTTATAGTTGTTTATAAGAAATAAAAATTTAAAAGAATTACTTACCGACATAACTCCCTTTAGATGATCATAGGTGACTTTAAAAGAGCCAACTTTGCTTTGTTTATTGATCATATCCAACATGACACCAATGATATCTGAATGATCTTGAGTATGGCCGGGCTTCAAATGATCATCAATCACATGTTGAAAGAAATTGCTAAGTCTAGCAAAGGCTTTATGTAACTCCGAATGTTGGCCAGAGATCCGATCTATAACCTTCCCAATACCGGCAGGGAAGAAGTCAGTGAACGCAAATGAGCCAAGGTTAGTCTCTGACTCAAGCACAAGCTCTTCAACTTTGTCCATATCGACAAAATCACACTCATGAAAGTTCTGTCCAAAAGCAAGTCTACATATAATACTCGCGGTAAGAGAGAAAAGTGCTTTTCTCAAATCCACCAAACTATGTGTCTCAGCAGATTTAGAGAGTTTCTTGACAAGCAATTCACTTTCTTCTTCTCTAATATACCTGAAAGTACAAAATGTTGTTAGTTCATTTGAAAAAGATTTTGGGCAGACCATATATATATTTTGGTCGCAGGACTGTAAATATTATGAGTTTCGACTCATAACTTCCTGGCTAAAAAATAAAAAAAAATACCTGAAAGCTTTAAGCTTTTTAGAACTAAAGAGCTCGAGCATGGCAAGTTTCCTCATCTCTCTCCAATCATCACCATATTGAGCAAAGCCAATATCTTTGTAGTTGTAAGAAAACAATCTTGTGGCAGTTAGCTTTGGACGTGTACAAGTTTCAAGATCATGAGTTTTGAGAACTTCTTCAGCTGCTTCTCGTGTGGAGAATACAACCACAGGGACAACACCAAATCGAAGAAACATAACAGGTCCATAGTCTTGAGATAGTGTATGAAAAGATCTATGGAGAGATTTTCCAAGTTGATGTAAGTTTCCTATGATTGGAAGACCTATAGGTCCTGGAGGTAGCTTACCTTTAAAAGGTGAGAGTTTCTTTAAGAAGAGAAAAAGAAAAGGGATGAGTAAAATGACATATAGAGAGAAAAACATTTTGTAATTTGCTTTCTTGTGTTTCTGAGATTACAATTGTTTGATCTTTGTTATGTTTTGGAGTGAAGAGCAATGAGTGGAAGGATCCGTAATATATAGACAATAAAAGTAGTGGTAAAATTTTGACTAAATCAAACTTTTGTATTTATTAGATATGGGAAAGTTGAATAATGGCGATGTACTCTTAGGCACGTGGTTAATGGAACAAACACAAATGTTTATTTATTTATTTATTTAATTTTATTTTTGCTTTTTTCTCTTCGATGAGACTCTAAGATTTTTAACACATATTGACAAAATATTATAAATTCAATCATATATTTTAAAAGTATAAAATAATTCTATGAAATACCATAAAAACCAGCCATATTCCAAAAAATATCACACATTATTATTTCTAAAATACAAAAAATAATTTTTGTACAAAAATAACACAAACACAAAAATTGAATTTCAAAAATTTAAAATTTAAATTTTTGTATCTAAGTTCACTAAATAGAATTTAGTTTTTAGTTTTGAAGGGTATTTTCAAATTTATGGTATTTTCAGAACCAAAACACTTTATCAGTATATATAGAATAAATTATGAGTGTGGTATTTTTAACATATATTTATTTTATGGTATTATTTTGGAATACCCAAAAAAGTGAAGTTATCATTAATACTATTATTAATATTGAATCTAGAATTTGATAATGAAATTTTTACTAATTTGAAACAAAAAAAAAATTTAAACATGAAAAGACACTCGATATAAAACGGATGGAGTAATGAATAATTAAGAAAAATTTATAATTTCACCGTTGGATCAACTGGGTGGCGAATTAACTTGAATGGACCCGGAAGGAGGGGACGAAAATAGCGACTTTCTAGAAAGCAGCTTTTATATGTTACCTCTAGTTTTAATCAGGCCCTATTTCGTTTATGTAATTCAATGCTGCATATGCATAAACATGTAGTCCGATTGATCCATTTAAAATTCTTATTTAGCTACAATATATATGGACATAAAAATTTAAAAGTAAAAAAATCAAGATATTTGAGATGTTGAGAAAACAAAAATCTGAATTCAGCATTGTAACATCTTAAATGTATAAAAAAACTAAAGTTTTGAAAAATGCATTTTCTCACCACAAATAAGAAAACTAATAGGAAAATAGGTGAAAAAACTTTTTTCGTCAAAATCGAAAATACATGTTCTCTGTAAAAAACGAAAAACACATTTTTCCGTCAATAAAACTTGTTTTTTTGCCAAACATAACGAAATGCATTTTCCGTTAAAATGCAAAAATCATTTTTTGCCAAAAATACATAAATAAGTTTTCTAAACTAAAACATGTTTTCTTCATGAACACTTATTTTTCCGCCAAGAACATAGTAAGATGTTTTTCGCCAAAAATTGCACAACAAAAAAAACATAACTCACTTTTTCCAGAAAAAAAAATTTTCATATTTTTGGCGAGAAAACTGGGACTCACTTTTTGGTCGTATTTGTGTTTTTAGCATGAAAATACGTTTCTATGTTTTTGTAGTAAAATAATTTCAAGATTTTTGGAGAGAAAATACATATTTCACGTTTTTGGCAGTAGAACTTGTTTTCCAATTTTGACGAGAAAATTTATTTTCCTGTTTTTGGTAACAAAATATCTTTTTGCGTTTTCGGTGAGAAAATGTGCATCAGCGTTTTCATTGTGTGGCAGAAAAATTTTTTTTTTAGCATTTTTGGCCGGAAAATGTTTTATTTGTTTAGAAAGATAAACATAATTTGTTGTTTCGAAAAACTATATCTAGATATTTTACAAATTTAAAAACGAACAATATTGCATCCAAATACAATGTATAGATGTGAACTTCATATAGGGATAGGACAGATCCGGAGATCTAGAGTTTTTCAAGATATCCGGATCTAGATCCATTGCATCCGCGAAAAAAGTATCTT
Organism: Iberis pinnata; assembly: GCA_900406425.1. NCBI lineage: Eukaryota > Viridiplantae > Streptophyta > Magnoliopsida > Brassicales > Brassicaceae > Iberis > Iberis pinnata. The sequence goes on along the minus strand of OVBE01006113.1, from coordinate 4,462 downwards.
GATACAAAGTCAACATATAGAAAAACAGAATTTTTTTTTAAAAAAGCTGAACAAATTTTAAAAACTGAAATTTTTTCAAAAAAAATTTCTAAAAAATATAAAACTGATAATAAAATTATATTGAAGTTTATTTTGAAAGTAAATAAAATTTTATATATTTTATAAATAATAAAAATAAATTATTTAAGTGTTTTTATTAAAATAACATAATATATGTCCGGATCCAGATATCTGCATCTAAAAATGTTAATATCCTGACATATTTAGATACCTAAATTTTGGAGCAGATCTCGGATAATAATTGCACTCCTAATTTTTTGTATGGAAAATAACATCAATTAAAATGCAACATCTTGATGTTTCATCTAGATAAAGAACTAAACGGGGTAATATAAATATTTGTAGAGTTTGAAGTGATATTAAGTGGAATGAAAGAAAACAATACTTATTCTTCTATATTTCATAAGTTTTTTTGGTTAAAGGCACAAGATTTAAAAACTAGAAATGATTTTGTTTCTTCATTAAAAAATATTATTTGATAAATGATCAAGAATAATTTAACTAATAGAAAATAATCATGTTGAATAAGGAAATCTACTATTACTTAAATTCGTATAAATTATACACTGAAAATTGCAAAAAGCTAATAAAATGAAATATTATTTTGCTAAAAAATCCTATATAATATAATAGCATCGATGGAGTATTACATTTTTAAAGTAAAAATAATTATTTAGTACTAGACTTCTAATAAAAAAATATTTTTTTCTTATTAAATCGAGGATAGTTAGGAATTAAAGTCTTTAATATATTTTTAGGATAAATGATATTGATGAATAGTTTATTTAAGGTACAACATCTTTTTTTTGTTAGTAAAGAAAATAATTTAGCAACTACGCATTTGAAGATCTTGCTTTTTGATCTAAAATTTTCTCAAATTAAAACCACTAAACAACAAAAATTTGGTTAAGAAAATAAAAATAAATCTATGTTTATTTTTTTCACCAACCATACTTCACTATTGGTCACGTGCAAATATTTTTTGAATCAATAAACCGATATTGAAAAGAAGTAGTGGTGGAGTCTGAAATTTTTTATAACGGGGGCAACTATATAAGACGTTCAATCTAGATATCATGTTTCTATGTGATTTTATATCTTTTGTTTATAAATAATCATATCCAAAATAAGACATATATTACTATGAGTGGTATGATTCACATTTCTTTTAAATTCACATTTTAAACTGATTTGAATCGTTTTTTCTCGATATAAACTACATATAATTGCTATCAAACAAAACTTAACTTTACATCTATATAGAATCATTTTTGAACACAAAAAGTTAAAGGAAATTTGGGCATAAAAAGCATTGAAAAGAAATATGAAATAGGAAAAAAATGATAAGAAAAAAAGTCATATAACTTATATTTTTCTTTTCTTGAATGAAAGTTACAAAAATATGTTGCTAGCCAATATCAAAACTTTGATATCTGAATATCTTTTAGTAATTTATGAAAATTTACTTAACAAATAAATTGATATTTATTTAGTTTTATTATTCAATGGAAAAAGAAAATTACGGCTAAGTAAAAAAATAACTTTTAAAAAATCAAAAGCTTCTAAATTTTAATCTATAATTCAATTATTCGAGTTACATACAATTTCAATTTCGTAAGAAATTAAAAGATTACAAAATCATAATCTCAATTATATAAAAAAAACTAATTGTGGTGTAATCTCATAACCCAAACAATTTAAAGGTGATGAATTTTTTTGTTTACGGCAGAGAAGGGAGAAGTACGTATGTAGGATTTTGTTTCCGAAAAGTTTATTATTTTTTTTTGTCACCCTTAAAAAATTATTTATTTGGTAATTTGTAAGTTATTTTATTCTAATTAGGTTTAACAAAAAACTCAATTATAATATAACACAAACTAAATCTAAATATGTTTATATATAAGTAATTCTAGTGGGGTCAAAATATTAATTTACAAAAAATTACTTGGTGACAAATATATTTTTTTATTTGAGTGGGGTCAGCTAACCCACCACCACCAACTTACCTCCACCCCTGAAAAGAAGTGTCAATGAGAAAGAGTTGTTATGTTCAGCAGCCATCCGAGCAAGTAGATAGTGTTAGAATATGAGTTAAAGATGGGAGAATAAGTGAAGAAAGAAGAACAAGAACAAGACTTTGCAATAGATAAACCGAGAATAAAGTATGAAAGATTGAGATTGAGTAACAGAGAAAATAGTTTGAGTATGACACTTAGAAAGAAGACTATAACATAATTTAAGCTCACTGAAGAGAGAATTTGAGCGTGTTTGAGAGAGTTTGAAGCATAAATGAGAAGTATATTAAAAGAAGAGGTTTTATCTTTCCTTAACTTACAACATTGAGCACTACATCATCATATTTATAGAGGTTACACTTAAATTTGAATTTTAACCTAGGCTCCAAGATAAGTTAAAACTAATGTGTAAGGAGGCTATGCATAATCAGAGTGTTCAGCATGGCAGTGAGTGCCATGGATAGAGCTTCAGCCTTGCACAACAGCCAAAAAAGAGTGACAGATCATGGAAAGTGGTCAAGAGTGAGTGACACAAGGTCAAGGCGTGTGTGACATAAGGTAATAAGTCTCACATGTGAATTGATACCGTAAACCGCACTCTAACAACTTCTTTCTGATCTTCATCTCAATACTCCCTCTTAACCTTAATCTAATTAGAATTGGTTAAACTTAAAATCATGAAAATCGACTTCATTCCTTGCATTGCTCAGCCTTCAAAACAATAGCCTATTGTACTATTGAAATTTTGGGTCTTCTTCTAAGACTATTTACCCTGGATATGGACTTTTTTGAGGTTCACGACCCTTCTCTTTTTTAAGAGATTTGACTTTATTTCCATCTTATCTAATCAAGTAATCCTAGGACTACTTAATTTGTCATTGTGGTGTTTAGGATGTCAATCCAAATTGGGACGAGTACTTACTAAAACTTCGGATATCACCTTATAATAGATATTTCACAAACTAATGGGTAGAATTCTCTTCACATCTTTAAGTTTATCCGTTCTCGAATAAGACATGTTTTTCTCCCCTCTACCATCTCCACCACATAAGACCCAACAATATACTAATATTTTTGAGAAAATAAAGTTATCCTTTCATATGGTGTTAACCACCCATTAATATCCTTTGTGACCAACGTCTCTATAAAGAATAATATTGTCTCTACATCCACCATCTTCGAGCCAGTGAAAAGTTTTTGGAAATAAGTTGTCGATTCATCCTCGATCTCCTCCTCCTTTCCGACTTCTGCCATCAAATCTGTAATCTGGTTTTAAGTTTATGTTGCTTTGTTATTACATGGAAGCATTTTGTATTATGATCCCTTCCTAAATCCAATAAAGCTCATGCTTGTGTTGCAATAACAACTCCTCCTCTGACATTGAGATCCTTGGAATCTCGTGGGCGTAATTATCATTAGAGTGGACTAGATAAAGTTGGAGCTTGAGGTTTAGTTAACTTTCTCAATCCACCGCCATTAAATGATATGACCTAAACAAAACTTAATATACTCTTTGATAGAAAATTATTTTCTCATGTCCTTTCCTCCATTCCTCTTTCAAAAGATGCTCAAAATTATTTTGGACAACTATATCTAATCAAAACGAGATTGACCTCAATAAACATCAAATTCTCAACAATGATAGTGTGAGTACCTCTCTAACCATTCATGATTTCCTATCGCTCTATCTAAACGACACTAGATTTTAATATATACACGTCTACCCATCTAAGAAAGAATTTGACATATGATAGAATGTATTTTATTCCATAACATGGACCTATGAAGTTGACATACAAGATATACCTTTCACTTCGAATACGTTTCCCTTGTTGTTATTGATGCTCAACAATTTCATTAAAGTCTCAAATCATAAACCATTGAGTAAATCAACTAGAGTAAACGTTTACAAATGAGATCACAATTTGCTATTTGACGATCACCATAAATTTTACGAAAGAGATAAATGTATTATTCCATCAATGATAACCATGCATATCATCAATTACATTTTTATTTAAAAGAAGGAAATCAAACATTAAATTTAGAAAAAGCTAACAAAACTAAACAACCAATAAAAGCATAATAGTCAATAGTTTGCAAATCGTTGAGAAACTTCCTATACGTTGTGATAATGTAGTCTACTGGTCTGTACTAATGTAATTGTTGTATCATCTTCCAAATTGGTGTTTAAGGCCCCAATTGGAAATGCTTATAGCAAAGCAGAAGCTGTATGCAACATAAGTAGTATACTGCAGAAGCTGTATGCTCTTGTTTAATATGCATAATTTACTGATTTGTAGAGCATAATATGATTATATAAAAAATTTCATATAACTATTAAAAATATTTATTTAAAAGTAATATATATAGTAAATATATTAAAT
>OVBE01006112.1:0-20436 GCA_900406425.1 Iberis pinnata | reverse complement strand
AAGCAAATACTCAAGTCCATTCATTAATCATTGTAGAACTTAAGGAATCAACCAAATCCAGGTAAAGATTAACACACTAATCCTATTAGAATTGTATTTAGTCTAAACAAAATAGATTTGGATAGGTTTCAATCATCTCAAATTAACAAAAAGTCAAAAGTCAAACGAAAGTCATATGTTCCAAAAGTCAAATGCAATTAAGAAGAGTCAACTGAAAATTAAGATTGAAATCAAATTTAAAAGGCTAAGCAAATGGTGTAGGTAATTCAATTCTAACTATTAAGCTAATCCTTGGTCTAAATTCCAAAACCTAGACTAATCCACTTTCATGGCACTAATCATTTTCCTAATCATGCAATTTAGAAAATCTCTTGGAAATCTACACAATTAAGAGACATAAAGATCTAATTTCTCTTAACCACTAAACTAACTAACACAAATCTCTTTGGTTAGGCCTGATTTAGCTTATAGAGATTGGTTCCGGCATTTTGTCGAACACCTTTCGGGCGCAATTTTCCTAACTTCTAGAAATGAGAGATCAATTCAATCCTAGCATTAAGGGCATAATCTACAAGAAGATTACTGAATTATAAGACCTAAACACCACAATCCTTCATCTAATCCCCATAATCTACCTAACCATTCACTTAGAATTCACTACTCACTAATCATAGAGAAAGCACCAAATCTTATGAAAGATATGTCATTAAACATGATTAGAAGAAGATTTGGATTAGAAAGAAACAATCAAACAAAGAATCAAACTCAAAAATAGATTAAATGTCCAAAGGATTACAAAGAGTTTTACAGAAAAATAAAGCTTAAGAAATGAAAATTAGGTTTTTAAACCTTAAATACTCCTCCTAAAAAGTCTTGGGTTAACCCAAAACAAGTTGGTTAACCCACTAACCTAATGGATAAAAGTCCTGGTCAACTCATTTTTTTGACTTGTTGGGATCGATATCGGCTACTTTGGCCGATACATAGGGTCAATATACTTCCTTCACAGTTTGTATCGGCTGGATCCAACCGGTACACACTGGTCGATAGGTGTGTATTGGGCCATGTGTACCAGCCTAAGTGGCCGATATGCCTTCTTCATGGTTTGTATCAGTTACTTCTGACCGGTACACACTAGCCGATATCAGCATATCGAGCCAGGTGTATCGGTCTCTCGCTCTCGATATACATTTCTCATGATTCATATCGGTCTGCAACAATCGATACATGTTGGCCGATACCAGCATATCGGCTCAACTGTATCGGTTGAATCTTCCGGGATAGCTTTCTCTTGGAATGTATCGGCCATGTAAACTGATACAGTTGGTCGATACATCTACTAAAACTCATTTTTTGACATCTTTCCCATCGTTTTCGTCCTAAACTCAGCTCTGCACTCCTTAGGTACCTGAAATATGTAAATGAAATGTAAAATGCAACCTAACTAGTCTAAATGTAAGTGAAACTAACTAAAATGAAGACTAAAAAGAGTCTAAATCGGCTAAAAATACAATATATCAACTCCCCCAAACTTGTCCTTTGCTTGTCCTCAAGAAAACCGCAAAGGAAAGTAAGTGAGAGAAGTTTGAAGATGGAAAGCTCAGAGCCAAACGATCAAGCAAGAGCCTAGTGAACTAACATCTAAAATGTGATACATCATCAATCCCGAACTAATATCTTTACAGATCAAATCATTCATGTATCTTCACTATCCGTTCTATTGCTAAAGGTAAGCGATCCACCTATCTAGTCCAAATCATCTTTCTACATTCAATTTATTTCACAAGTGAAGCATGCTCAAATGATGATCTTGACAATTTTAATTGGTAGGGTCGAAAGGGGATTCCAATGAATCAAGAGAAGGTTCACACTCAAATCATTGGGTTATCACTCATAAGGGAGTGATTGATTTAGAAAAATCAAAATGAGACAAAAGGCAATGAGGAATACAACTTTTGATTTCCATTTCTAAACTTTCCCAATCCCGTGCCTTATTCTACCCATTCTTCATTCGTTCTAACCATCTCTTTTAAGTTTAAACTTTCCAAACCAACCATTCTTCATTCTTTGCTCACTTAGGCTTTAATTTTTCTCCACTAAACTTATCATTACTTCCCTTGTATCATTTCAACTTACACTAGCTCCCTTTTTACCATTTGATATCTTAGGCTACTCTTCTCATTTTTCTTCAATTTTTGCCTAGCCTTCCTTGTTATTCAACTTGGAGCATTTCCTTTCTTAAAACCTAGGGATTTCATTTTCCTTCCATTTCCTAGTCTAGTGGACACTCCTTTTTTTTTTATCAAACTCATTACTTTCTTTTTTTCTTTATTCTCCCGAACATCCTCTTTTGAAACTTAAACCACCAACCTACTTCTATCCTTATCCAATTAGAGCAAGAATTAGAGCTAATCTTATGGCTAAAGATTCAAAGCTATTAAGAACTTCCCAACATTTCAAATCTTAGCTACCCTTCCTAAATGCTAGATGATGTCGTCAATCTAGCTAAATAGAAATCATAAATTGTCGCCTCTTATACTCTTGAGTTTTCTCCCAATCAATCACTAAAGAAGAGAAACTCACAAGTAACTTGGGTAATTGGGTTTCACGGTGGAGAGGGAAATCATTCTAAAGATGAGAATGACCGGTTTAGCCACAAGTGTTTGGGCTTTTGGGTGACTAAACCGTTACAAAAAATTAAGCCTTAAACCACATCAAGATACCATTCGAGCAAGCTAATTAGCAATTTAAGATAAGTCCAAATATTTGAAGACAATATAGAGCTAGCATGCTTCGTGACTACACTAGTAGATTTTCAAATTTCAAGATTCAACACATGAACGTCAAGACTTTTCGAGACTACTAGTAAGTTCAATCATATCCATCACACTTTAGATGCTAATTCAAAAGGTTAGAGCTTAGGTTTTACAAGGCATAATCATCATTGGCTCCCTATGCATGTGATGCAACTAAATGCAACCTAAACGAGAATGGAATGAAACTAAATGCGTTTTTAAAAAAAATTTAAATTTCTCAATTTTTATGGATTTTTGAAAACTTTTACTATTCACAATGTAACAATGCATGATAAGGGGAAAATCAAAATTAGAATAGCTATGGTCCCTCCCCCAAACTTAAATCACATGGTCCATGTGTGTAATAAATGTCGGAGGAAGGGAAAAAGAGAAGAAAAAGGAACTAAATGCAATATATACAAAGGGTAGAAATAACCGTAGTCGCCCGAAGAGAAAGTCCGAGACTCATTTTCCGAGGTAAGATGAGGAGGTTGACGCTTGTACCGCTGTGGATGTGGCCGTGGGCGTGATGGAGGACGCATAGGGTGCGTCTCACTTTCTGATGGTTGAGTACCAGTGGATGATCCTTCCTCACGGACTACCAAATCCAAATACCGGGGTCCCGGTTGAGGACTTGGAGCTCTAGTGGCTCTCAACCTAGTAACCGTGATCGGCTCAAGTGGCAGCCCAGCAGCCGAATCATTGTAATCACTCGGTGCCGGTTGAAACCTGATGTTGTCCCGGTTGTTAGCTAAACATGTGATCTCTTGGTTGGGTAACAGAGCCGTTCGGACTTCCCCATGCCTCGGGTAATACCTATAAGCAAACTTCCCTTCATGCTTTCCGGCTAGAAAACCAAGATGATCCAGATAATACACATCTATGAACTTCGGCTCTTTACTTCTAGATTCATATTTCAACTTGTATCTCTTGAATATAGGAGTAATACAACCGCCGACAGTTAGTTGAGGGTGGTTATCCTTGCACTTGCACGCCCAATCCTGAATATCCAGCAAGTGATCTAAGAAAAGCTTCAAGGGACTCAGGCGATCATCCTCCAAGTTTGCAAAAGTAGTTTTCCTCCCAATAATAATTTTCCACAAACCAAGCAATCCCGAACTTGAGAAATTGAAATTTGCCGTCAAGGATAGAGCCTGCTTCTTTCCTTGCGTAGATCGAGTTAGAAAAAATCTTGTGCACGTATCGTACGCTAGGATGGTGAATATCTGCACTCTTTGTTCTTCCAGCAAAGCACTTCTCGGACCCAAGCGTTCGCCAACATAGATTTCTCTCCTCTTCGACCTTAATGAATGTTTGTCTTCCCTTAGCCGAGAACCCATAAATCTCTTCAAGTTCACTGAATGAATAACGATGTTTTCTCTGCTTCCAACCCAAGAATGTGATCGATTGTTGATGTCTATCAACCTCCAGCGAGGCTAAGAACAAACAAGTTTGGCGCTTATAGCTTTCAAACTTCATCTCCAACATCTTCTCTATACCCATTGTCTTCATAATGAGACGCACATCATCCTGAATCCCCAAGGTGGGTAAAGTGGCGATGTCGGGAAAGTAAGTAGGTACAAACTTCATTCCTATCAAACGGTCATATCTATCCTTGATAGATGGCTCTGTCCATGTAAATTCCCCACTTGCTCGTCGTTTGTTTCACGGTGGACCAAATTCATGAGGTTCTTCTTCTTCAGAGTCCGATTCAAGTTTTTCTTCAGCTTGTTCTGGCATGTCCTCATCCGATGAGTCCTCAGAAATAGGTTGGCATGGACGTGTGTTTGACTGTAGGTCATCCCAAAATGTCTCGGTTGGGTCCCGAATTACTGGTCCGCTGGTGCTTCTCACATTTGGTGGTATCATTTTGTCCGCTTTCGTTGGTTTTGTAGAAATCTTCTTCCATTTTTTCTTCCGAGTGTATTATCGAGTCGACATAGTGAAACCTAAAAAAAGTAACAAAAGACATTGATCATTCATACATTGGTGTTTAAATTAAATCGCAAACAACCATTCTCAATTATAGTCTTTTGACAACCCAATTCAAAGGGATAATACATCAAAAACCAACTTTCAACTCAAAATCACAAATATGTGGTAAGTTTCCATACACTCTTAAGATAGAAAATCAATGAATCAATAGCGTATAACTTTAAAATCACAATGAATTATGATGAGTTAGCTTAAATACACCTCTTAGAAACTCTAAAAACCACAATCAACCAATTCCCCCAAACTTTTTCTAAAACCATTCTCAAGAACCCAAAGTCCAAAATTCCAAAATTAACCAAATTAGTGAACAATGAACTTCACAAATCATCAAACAACCATTACCCAATAATAATCTAGACCTAGAGAGGCTAAATCATCCATAAATCATGAGAAAAATGAGTTCTTCTTTTGGGTGAATAGTGAATACGAAAATTGGGTCTAGAGAATCATACCTTAACTTGAATGGGAGGAAATGGAGCAGGGATTACCCAAAAGAGAAGTTAAAAATGAATCAAATGCAAGAAGAATCCAAGAAAAACGAATCAAAATCGAAATAGGTGAAGAAATTTTTGAACCCTTGTCTTTGAGAGATGATATCAATGGAAATAAGGGGAAGAAGAGAAAATAAATCTCTTAAGTATGGCATGGAGTCGTACTAAACCGGAGCAAACCGAGGGGAAATTAAACCTTGACCAAAAACAATCGAATTTTATTAAAAAATTGAAATTTTTGGGTCTGTATCGACCACGTGTATCGGTCAGTTTGATCGATATTTGTCCCTTGTTACCCGTATCGGTCGATACAGACCAATACTTACCTGCCGATAATCATGTATCGGGCTGAGTGTATCGGCTAGTCCAGCCCGATTTGCTTTCCTCATAACTTGTATTGACCGGATGGACTGATACCAGTCAATCGATACCCAAGTATCAATCACTGTGTATCGGCTAAACATGCCCAATACCTTTCCTTCGAGACATATATCGGTCAGTTGGACCGATACATCTACCCTATACTCCTTCCAAAATTGATTTCTTGCATCTTTTCCACTTGTTAACATCCAAGTAACCAATTCCTGCATTAAAACTCTCATCCAAGTATGATTCCAAGTCCAAGCAACGAAAAAATTATTGAAAACATGAAAATAAGGTAAATAAAGGATATGTACAAAAGGATAACATGAGATTGCCTCTCAAGTGCACTTGTTTAAAGTCACTAAGCTTGACTTTGCTTTGGCTCAAGCGTGTTAAGGTTTAGCAAGAGACACATAATCTCTTTCCTTGATAGCTTCACCAGCCATATACCGCTTCACCCTTTGGCCGTTGACTATGAATTCCTTTCCATTCTTACTCATCAGAACGATTGCTTCAAGTTCCTTGTTGATATTTTCTTTTCATGGAACATTTTCGTCTGTTCCTTGTAGATCTTGGCGTTTTCATAGGCTTCAAGCCTAATCTCGTCCAATTCTCCAAGTTGAAAATCTCTTTTCTCTTTAGCGCTCTTAATATCGGAATTCAGCAGCTTAACCGCCCACATAGCCTTATACTCAATTCTACCGGGAGATGGAAAGCTTTGCCATAAAGAAGGTTGAACGAAGTTGTACCTAATTGGGTTTTGAACGCGGTTCTATATGCCCACAAGGCATCATCTAACTTGGTAGACCAATCCTTCCTTGTATCTCCAACTATCTTCCCAAGTATAGCCTTGATTCTATTCGACACTTTGACTTGGCCACTTTTCTGAGGATGGTATGGTGTAGCTACCTGATGTCTAACCCCATGTTTCTTCAACAAGATTTCAAACACTTTGTTGATGAAGTGTGAACCTCCATCACTAATGAAAAATCTTGGAATGCCAAATCTTGGGAAAATGATGCTCTTAAACATCTTCAGAACTACCTTGGCATTATTTGTGGGACTTGCTATAACCTCCACCCACTTTAATACATAATCGACTGCTACCAAGATGTAACTATTCCCATGGGAAGAAGGGAAAGGTCCCATGAAGTCTATGTCCCAAACATCAAAGATTTCAACCTTTATGATTGGATTTTGTGGCATCTCATTCCTCTTTCCAATGTTCTCCGTTCTATGGCTCATCCTAGAAATACCTTGTGACTTCTTTAATGAACTTATTCTTCTGATATCCTTTTAAACCCGGGGTTCTTGTTCACATACCAGGTAATTGACAATATCAGCATACCATTGCTCATTCCTCCCGGCAACAGAAACCTGGCCAAGAGTATAGCCTGGAACCACTGCTTTGTTCAACTTGTCAATCTCTGAAGATATAGACATCTATTTTTCTCCGGGCAGTGAATCATTAATAGGAATCTTATCCTCGATCCTCAACCTTGATAGATGGCCAACAACTCCATTTTCAATGCCTTTCTTGTCCTTAATCTCAGAAGTCTTGGTTTAGCGTCTTTCTTGGCTAGTAAATGTCTCAAAGACGCATGGTCGGTGTAGAAATAGACTTTGGAGCCTACCAAGTAAGACCTAAACTTCTCAAATGCAAACACAATAGCTAGCAGTTTATTTTTAGTTGTAGCATACTTAACCCGAGTGTCATCCAGTGTCTTGCTTGCATAGTAGATTACATGGAGTTTCTTATCTTTCCTTTGAATGGCATAATCACTAACATCACACATTATTTTAAATGGCAAATCCAAATCCGGTGGTTGGAAAATGGAAGCACTTATCAACGCCTATTTAATCTTCTTGAATGATTCAAGACATTCCTCATCAGAGTGGAAATCAATGTCTCTACACAAAAGCCTTTTCAATGGTCTAGCCACCTTTGAGAAATCCTTTATGAACCTTCTGTAGAATCCAGCGTGGCCCAAAAAACATTTAATCCCTTTAACAGAGCTCGGTGCTGCAAGACTAGTCATTACATCGATCTTTGCCTTATCAACTTCAATCCCGTTTTCTGAGATCCGATGCCCTAGAACTATTCCATCTTTGACCATAAAATGGCACTTCTCCCAATTGATTACCAGATGAGTCTCTTCACATCGTTTCAGAACCCTGCACAGATTTGCCAAAAACACAGCAAACGAAGAGCCATATACCAAAAAATCATCCATGAAAAATTCAACCACATGTACAATCAAATTAGAAAAGATTGACATCATACAGCGTTGAAAAGTCGCAGGGGCATTACATAGCCCAAATGGCATCCTTCGATAGGAGAAGGTACTATAGGGGCATGTGAAGGTGGTTTTCTCATGGTCTTGCGGATGAATGGGTATTTGGAAAAATCCAGAGTACCCATCCAAAAATCAATAGTATGGATGATTGGCTAAACGTTCAAGCATTTGATCAATGAAAGGGAGGGGGAAATGATCTTTTCGGGTTGCGGAATTCAGTTTCCGGTAATCTATACACATTCTATGCCCGATTATGGCACTGGTGGGGATTAATTCGTCTTTGTCATTCTTCACTACGGTTATACCACCCTTTTTAGAACTTCATGGACCGGTTAGATCCAAGTACTGTCCGAAATTGGGTATATAATACCGACGTCTAAAAGTTTTAAAATCTCCTTTTTAACCACTTCTTTCAGGTTTGGGTTCAACCTACGTTGATGTTCTATAGAAGACATAGATTCGTTCTCTAAATGAATTATGTGCATGCACAAAGTTGGAGAAATTCCTTTAATGTCATCAAGAGAATAACCTATAGCCTTCCTAAACTTTTTCAACTCACAAACCAAAGTATCAACCTCATCAATATTCAAATCATCATTGACTATTACCGGGTAAGTAGAGTTAGAGCCTAGAAAGACATACCGAACACCTTTAGGTAAAGGTTTGAGTTCTACCTTTGGAGCCTTGAGCTCACTCCAATCTTCTTCAGAGTTAGACTTACCATTGCTAGTTCCTTCCTCAAATTGTAGAGTCTTGATGCCAAATTTCTCCAAGTGTGGCCATTCTTCAAACCAAAGTTCTTCCTTTATGGTCTCATGAGAATCGAGTCTTAATCCCATCTCCTCAACTTCATCTTTAAGAACTTTGTGTTCATTTGGATTAATAGTTAAAGCCAATTGTAAAACATACTCTATAGCTAATTCCTCCAAGTATTCATTAGCTAGTTCATCCATGGTTTCCACATAAAAGACTTGGCCATCAATGGTTGGTTTCTTCATGATTTCATTGATATCATATTGTTGCACATGGTATTTACCCAAATACAAGTCAATCTTCCCATTTCTCACATCAATGATAGCTCCTGCGGTTTCCAAGAATGGTCTACCAAAGATAAGTGGGTTTTGTGGTTCCTCTTCCATTTCAAGACCACAAAATCAGTTGGTACTTCAGTATTTCCTAATCTCACTGGAAGATCCTCAAGCATTCCAATTGGTATCCTTACAGATCTGACGGTCAGCACCAGAGAAATCCTGCAAGGTTTAAAAGAAAAGAAATCAAGTTTCTTAACAATTGAATATGGCATTAGAATAATAGAAGCACCAAGATCACATATGTATTTTTCAAAAGTGAAAGGGCCTAAAGCACAAGGGAGAGTGAAACTCCCTGGGTCTTCAAGTTTCTGAGGAGATATTTTCATTTTGATAATTGCACTACACTCCTTGGATAGTATGACCATTCCCTCCAAAGACTTCAGCTTCTTCTTGATTTCATCCTTCAGAAACTTGCTGTAAAGGGGAAAAGGCATAAAAGCATCCATGATAGGCATGACTATTTGCACTTCCTTCATTTGCTCTTCCAATTGAGCTCGATACTTTTCCATTAATTGCTTCTTGAATCTCCCAGGAAATGGAAGCTTTGGTTCATAAGGGGGTGGATCAATAACATGTGATTTTTCTGGAGAATCTTCACCAGTCTCTTTACCCTTTCCTTTTGAAACAACCACTTTCTTTTGCATTGGTGTCTCAACCATAATGTCTTCACTACCAACATCATCATCATCATTCGAAATGATGTTCCCCCAACCTGTTTCTCATTGTCCGCATTGAGAACTCTAGGACGTAATTGCTTACCACTTGGAAGTGTAATGGCATTCACATACTCCTTCGGGTTAGTCTCATATTTCCCTGGAAACTTCCGCATAGGTCGTTTGGAGTTGGAAGTGATTTGGGCAACCTGGTTGTCCAAAGCTTTCAAGTGAGAAGCCATACTCTCTATCTTGGCATGAAGATCATCAGTTTTGGCATTGATGTCTTTCTTGAAGGCACCAAACTCAATGGTATTCTTTCCTTGATCTTCCAATAATTGCTGCAAAAGCTGGTTTGTTTGATCCTGGGCATTGGAAGATGAGCTTCCTTGAGACTGTTGAGGGGCTGAGGGTTTCAGAAACACGTTGACTTGGAGAAGTATTGGGGTTTGGGTTGGAAACAACCTTGATTCTTGAATTGTGGTTTTGGTTGAAAATCCTGTTGGTGTTGCTTCGGGGGATAATGTTGATCTTGAGGATTGGCAACATTAGTGTTGCGGTAGGAGAGATTTGGATTTTGTTCGTAATTATTGTAGCCTTGATTGTAGCCTGATTACCCACATAAGCAATGTCCTCTTGAGTGTCTTCCTGTTGAGTTTGGTAATCTTCTTGAACATCACCAACGAAGTCGACAGTTCCTTGTTGAAAAGGAGTATCTTGTCTAACTTATCTTCAAGAGATTTGAGATCCTTCCTGTACCATGTATCACTACCCACAACACGAGTGGAAGGATCATAATCCTCACCATGATTGATATCACTCTGAGCCAGGTTCTCCACCAGCATTAAATCGTCAGTCTCAGTTTGGCCAAAGAAGTTCCCTTGAATTGCAGTGTTTGGCATCATCTTGTATTTAGGAGCAAGGACCCTATAGAGAGTACTAAGAATACTTTTACCAGAAAATCCTTGATGTGGGTAGTGAAGTGTATACCCTTTGAAACGTTCCCATGCTTCACCAAAGGACTCATTTCCGCGCTGCATAAACCCTGGAATCTCATTTCTCAGTCTTGCGGTTCTGGAAGTTGAGAAAAATATGGTTAGAAACTCCTTCTTGCAAGCGTCCCAAGTCTCAACAAAATCAGTGGGAACGTTCTTCTCCCAAAAGTGGGCCTTCTCACACAAAAAGAAAAGAAATAACCGCATTTTGAATGCATCTTCAGTCACACCATTGACTTTTACTGTGCTACACAACATGTCAAAGTTTTCTAGGTGATCCAAGGGATCCTCATTCGGTAGGCCATGGAACTTTTCATTATGAACCATGTTGATGAGGCTGGATTTGATCTCAAAGTTGTTGTTAGCAATTGGTGGTGGACGAATGCCGGTCCGTTGGGCATGGCGGTTTGGGGCATCATTAGCACCAATGGTACATGGTTGATTATTGTTACCAACACCAACATTGTTGTTGTTCTCCATATCTAAATCCAAATGTTGATGGGAGGAAGTCGCTCTTGTTCCCGACGTGTCCGAGTGTTTTTGGCGTTCAAGCGATCGAATATCCTCAACAATCGGAATGAGATTTTNCACAAACAAAAGAAAGGCAAAAGGTTAGTAAAGTAAAAGAAAAGGGGTTTAGTCCCAAACAAATTCAGAGAACTAATGGTTAAAACAATCCTGAAATGGCAACTGCGCCAATTTGATAAACAAGAATTTCAACTTATTCAAGCAATTACTTAAGTTCATTCATTTGTCATTGTAGAACTTAAGAAATCAACCAAATTCAGGTAAAGATTAACACACTAATCCTATTAGAATTGTATTTAGTCTAAACCAAATAGAATTGGATAGGTTCAATCATCTCAAATTAACAAAAAGTCAAAAGTCAAACAAGAGTCAAATGTTCCAAAAGTCAACTGAAATTAAGAAGAGTCAACTGAAAATTAAGATTGAAATCAAATATAAAAGGCTAAGCAAATGGTGTAGGTAATTGATTTGGGTGATCAAATGAATTCATGTGGTGTTCAATTCTAACTATTAAGCTAATCCTTGGTCTAAATTCCAAAACCTAGACTAATCCACTTTCATGGCACTAATCCTTTTCCTAATCATGTAATTTACACAATCTCTTGGAAAACTACACACTTAAGAAACATTAAGATCAAATTTATCATAACCACTAAACTAACTAACACAAATATATTTGGTTCGACCTCATTTAGCTTATACATATTGGTTCCGGCATTTTGTCGAACACCTTTCGGGCGCAATTTTCCTAACTTCTAGAAATGAGAGATCAATTCAATCCTAGCAATAAGTGCATCATCTACAAGAATATTTATGAATTACAAGACCTAAACATCACAATCCTTCATCTAATCCCCCTAATCTACCCAACCATTCACTTAAAATTCACTACTCACTAATCATAGAGAAATCACTAAATATTATGAAAGAAATGTGATTAAACATGATTATAAGAAGATTTGGATTAGAAAGAAACAATCAAAAAAAGAATCAAACTCAAAAATAGATTAAAGATCCAAAGGATTACAAAGAGTTTTAGAGAAAAATAAAGCTTAAGAAATGAAAATTAGGTTTTTCAACCTTAAATAGTCCTCCTAAAAAGTCTTGGGTTAACCAAAAACAAGTTGGTTAACCCACTAAGCTAATGGGTAAATGTCCTGGTCAACTCATTTTTCTACTTTTTGGGTTTGATATCTGCCAGTTTGGCCGATACATAGGGTCGATATACTTCACAGTTTGTATCGGCTGGATCCAACTAGTACACACTGGCCGATAGGTGTGTACCGGCCTAAGTGGTCGATATGCCTTCTTCATGGTTTGTATCGGTTGCTTCTGACCGGTACACTGGCCGATATCAGCATATCGAGCCAGGTGTATTGGTATCTCCCTCTCGATATTCATTGCTCATCATTCGTATTGGCCTGCAACAACCGATACATGTTTGCCGATACCAGCATATCGGTTCAACTCTATCAGTTGAATCTTCCGCGATAGCTTTCTTTTGGTATGTATCGGCCATGTAGATCGATACAGTTGGTCGATACATCTCCTGAAACTCCTTTTTTGACATCTTTCCCATCAGTTTCGTCCTTAAATCAGCTCTGCA
This sequence comes from Iberis pinnata, assembly GCA_900406425.1. Lineage (NCBI taxonomy): Eukaryota > Viridiplantae > Streptophyta > Magnoliopsida > Brassicales > Brassicaceae > Iberis > Iberis pinnata. Next base: position 7,622 of record OVBE01006112.1, on the reverse strand, counting down.
CTATGTAGGCACCTGAAATATGTGATTGAAATACAAAATGCAACCTAACTTGTCTAAATGTAAGTGAAACTAACTAAAATGAAGACTAAACAAGAGTCTAAATCGGCTAAAAACACAATATATCTATACTTAGGAAGCTCATCAACGTTCCCATCATCTGAGAACCCATAGAGGCGGTTCAAGTCCATCACTAAAAGTTCATAGTATTGTCCTCTCACCGAGAACGTGATGTATCCTAGCATATCATTATTATCGAAGTATAACTGGACTGTGGCAAGGAAGTGGCAGGTCTCTTCCATGTACCCATCATAGTGAGAGGTCATAAGCTTCTCGAGGCTTGTAGCCTTGAAAAGGTGTGACATATCCTTCGATATTTCCAAGGCTCCCATCGTTGGATTATGAGTGAACCGAATTCCCTTGAAATTTAGTGAAAGAAGAGCCTCTAGGTAGAGCGGATCAGAATCTTCTTCAACTTCCATCCGGGAAGTTCCCTCTTGTATTACCGAACCCAATAATTGAGCATAGTACTCCTGAACCTCAGCACTCATCTCTTCATTTTCTTGATACTTGCTGTTATTCTCATCCTCCATTGCAATTTGCTTTCCCCACCTTATGTTCGAGCGTATTTGAGAGCTTTCGAGCTCTGCTCTTTCTGTTTCTCTTTCTTATTCTGCTCATGCAATTAGAAGAGCGTGTTGTTCTTGAATCTCCCTTTTTCTCTTGATTGTTGCAACCGTTCAGCAATCTCAATTCCATGAAGTTTCCTTGCTGAGAGAATTGGAGCACTTGGTGAAAGCTTTGGAGAAATCACAGGGTCTTCTTCTCTAGCTTTGATGGCTGCTCGCTCTTTGTGTTGCCTTCTTAGGATTTTTTCATTTTTCAATTAGTACCTTATCATTCTTAGTTTAAACGATTTTTTGTAAGCTAAAATCGGTTCTATAAAAACATTTTTGTTTATGAAAGAGCGAAACCAATTTTTGCAAAAATAACGTTGAAACCGATAAGAGAGTTTGGAGATTAAGTTCGAAAAAGGTAAGGAATGAAACCGATTTATGCAAGTACTTAGGGCTTGTTGAAAATCCTTGTGAGAGTAAAGCTTCTAGTGAAAATTGCCTTAGAGAAAAAAATATTTTTAGAAAGAATGGTTGTGAAGTAGATGAGAGAAAGATTGAGAGATACTCCCTTAATATAGCATCATGGTGCGAGTTTGAAGAGATGGTGGTGAGTGAATGTTAGTGGTGGAGGAGTAAAGATGATGCATATGGAGGAGGATTAAAGAGGAGATATTGGTGTGATGGGGTATGGGTGTGTAAGAGAAGTGATGGAGTGGAGGTGATCTTTTGTCCATGGGGTAAAGAAGGTTAGTGGGCAAGTGGGAAAGTGGGTGAGACTTGTGTAAGAGAAGTGATGGCATCGATTTCAATCATACTCCAAGTGGTTAAATGGACTCTTTGGATCTATCAAAACTTCAAAGGAAGGCTTGGTTACAGTCCGAGCATGTGGGTCGATCTCGGCGTGAAGGTGCGGATCGATCCATTATTGAAAGTGGATCGATCCAATCGTTGTTGCAGATCGGTCACTTGTCGAGCATGCTCGATCTTGGGTGAAAATGGATCGGTCACCATGTTGAAGATGGATCGATCATGGCCCGAAACATGGCTTGATTTCGTATTGTCGAGCATTTGGTCCATATACCAGTTTTCTTCTCTTTGCAAGATTCCTGAAACTTATCCCGTAAGTACCTAAAACACCAAGACCAATTGAAAACTAAAATGCATTAAATCGAGTTCTGAAATTTTAAAAAGCATTAAAATTTAAATATATACAGAGATAGACATGGGACTTCCTCCCAAGTGAGCTTGTTTTAAGTCATTGAGCTTGACTTCCTATTTTTAGGATAATGACCCTGAGACTGCTCTCCAAAGAGAACCGGGGTCTTTTTTGAGAAAGCTCTTTTGTGATTGTTATGATCAACCTTATAATTCAGCTTCGGTTTTTCATCAACTTCCACAGCAAGTATGATGTCTTCACCAGATAGTATATGCTTGATCATGAAGCTCTTAGAACATAATGGATCCACATTCCCCATATAATACTTGAACTTTTTGTTAAGTAAAAACAATTGGTCTCCATTCTTGATTTCCAAGCTTCGGGTATGAGGCTCCAAGTATTTTTCAAAAATTGGAATGTTCGAAGGTGGCTTCTAAGGTGGTACACGTTCAGGTTGGGGTTTGAACTCAGGACTTCCTTTTCCAAGATCCTTCAGATTGTCTTCAGCTCTTGACATTATCAATCTCCTGATTTCTTTTAACTCCATCGAAACTTCTTTATCTGGTTCCTTGATAGGCTTGAAAGCTTCATGGTGCATTCCAGATTGTGTTGGTTCCTTTCCCAATCCATCTTCAACTGCTTCACTGCTTGAGTACCCATTCTTTGGATTGTCTTCATTCAGTTCCTTCACAGAGAATAGTTGACCTTGGACAGTAAGCTTCTTAGTTTTGCTCCTGATGTTGAAAATCAATTTTGGACTTCTTCCTATATTCAGCTTTATGTAACCTTTCTTGACATTGATTACAGCTCCAACTGTGGCTAAGAATGGTCTTCCAAAGATCAATGGATCCTTAGGCTCTTCATCCATCTCCAATACCACAAAGTTTGTGAGTATTGTTGCATCTTTGATCTTAATAGGAAAGCCTTCCAAGATGCCAATAGGATGCCTTATCAATATGTCTGCCATCAACATAGTTATGTTGGAAGCCTTGAACTTGTCGAATCCCAGCTTCTTGGCAGTTGACTGAGGCATTAAGTTGATAGAAGCTTCCAAATCATAGAGGCATTCGTCAAACGTCGGGGATCCTAGTGAGCAAGGCACGGTGAATGAACCAGGATCCTCTTGCTTCGTTGTTATCAAAACATTGCGCTCGTATGATGGTTCCAGCACAACCTGAACTATCTCTACCTTCATAGGTTTCTCAAAGACATTTGGGTATTTCGCCATGATCTCTTTCTTGAAACGTGATGGAAATGGCAGTCTTGGGACATAGGGTGGTGGATCATAAGGTCTTGCAGTATCCTTTGAAGTAGGTAACTTATTATCAGGATTGCTAACAGGAACATACTCTTCATAATCCATAGGTGCAACTTCGTTTCAACCCAAATCCCCCCCCCAACGTGAATCACACTGTCCCCATTACAAATAGTGGTGGATATCAGAGGAGTAAGGTTAGGGGAATCTCTAAGATAGACGGAACTGACATGAGCATATTCCTTCGGGTTTTGCACAAACATTCCCGGAAGTTGACCATTTGTTGAGGTAGAAGTGGATGTTGTCTTCCCTTCGAGAGTAGTGACCCTAAAGTTAAGAGTGTCAAGCTTCGCATAGATGGCACCGAATGAAGTGTCTATCTTGTGTTGGATTTCACCAAATTTCTTCGATGTCTCAATTTCATAAGTGGCTTGACCTTGAAGAATTTTCTGTAACATAGCTTCAATGTTGAAAGGTTGAGCTGGAGGTTGGTTAGATGAGAAACCAGGAGGTGCACCAGTAGGTTGTTGATGTGGTTGTTAAAAACATTTTGTTGTTGTTGCTTTGGGAAGTAACCTCTGTTCTGGTTGTAGTTGATGAAAGGTTGAGAGTTCTTTGGTTGTTGTTGTGGATTAGCAACGTTGTTGCTTCTATAAGAAAGACCAGGGTTGTTAGAATAGTTGAGTATCCTTTGTTGTAGCCACCTTGGTTCTAGACATAGCACATTTCCTCTTGCTGGTTAACTTCCCCAGCTTGAATCTGAAGTTGTTCTTCATCAGAGATGAAGTGTATTTGATGTTGTTGACCCAGGATTAACTTGTCCAATTTCTTATTCAGTGCCTTTATCTCTTTCTTTATGCTGTCATCAGAAGAAGAACCACCTCGAGTGTTCTATCATAATCCTCACTATATATCCCATCAGACTGGCAAGGTTGTCTACTAACTCCCATCCTTCATCCACACTTTTGTTGAGGAAGTTCCCATTACTTGCTCTATCTAGCAACATCCTAATCTTGGGCAGAGCACCGCGATAGAGGGTGCTGAGAAGGGAAGCTTTGCTGAATTTGTGATGGGGGCATTGCTTTGTACAATTCTTGAAGCGCTCCCATGCTTCAGAGAAGGTTTTAGCATTCCTTTGAGCGAAGCCCGACATATCATTCCTTAGTCTGACTATTCTGGAAGTTGAGAAGAACGTTGCAAGAAACGCCTTCTTGCAGGCATCCCGGGTGGTTATGGAGTTCCTGGTGAGTGACTTCTCCCATTGGTGTGCCTTCTCCCCCCAAAGAGAAAGGGAAGAGGCGTATTTTTAAAGCATCTTCACTCACACCATTTATCTTTGTGAGGCTACAAAACAATCAAACTCGTCGAGGTGATCGAGTGGATCTTCCATAAGTAGACCGTGGAACTTGTTCCCCTGCACCATTGCGATCAGACTATGTTTCATCTCAAAGTTGTTATTTTGCACCGCATGTGGATTGATTCCATGTCTAATGGTGTGAGTATTGGGATTGTCATCAGCACCTATAGTGTGCTGGATATCTCTGTCAGCGTTGTCTGCCATTTGTAAGTCCAATCGTCTTAAGTGCTCCACACGTTCTTGTTGACGTCTTGCCCGGGAATATTCCCGTTCAATAGCTCTGATGTCTTCAACGAGGGGAATAAAGTCAGGATGTCCTCTACTTCTCAGGTCCAGTCCCTTGATAAATGGAATTAACCTAAGCAATCACCAGACCTAACTCCTGTTAACGTACACTACCTAGAAGGCATTAAGAACCAACCTACCAAAGCCAAAAAGCCCCCTAGTCATCCAACCTCGCAGGTTGAGATGCATATCCTAAGCATCTAGGGCATTGCGTAAGGATAGACTAATCTCTTAAATCACCATGATTAGACATTCCATTAAACGCTTTTCGGGCGCTGGAATGTCCAAGATCAAATTTCGATTGGCGTGAAAAAAACCAGCATTAAGCACAATGAAACAGAAGGGATGTATATTCAAACAAGCTTAGGTACCTAAGGTGAGATCTGGACATCAAACCTAGTCTACCCCATCCTCAGGAACTTCAGGAAACTACTTACTACTCATGGAAATGAAAAAAGGAAAAACAGAAATGACAACTTCAAAGCTGAACATGTTGATCTAAGGTTAAACAGATGAAGAAGAATAAGAACAGTAAGAACTCAAACCCAGAAAAGCAAGAACAACAATTAAACAGTAACTACCCAGAAAATGATCAAATCTTAATATAGAAGATTAAAATAAAAAAAGAAGATCAATATGCACCAGATAAACAACAATCTAAAGCTAAGCAGAAAAGTAAACGAAAGAAGTAGATTAGCATAAACTTAAAATATTCTGGGTTTTTACACCAAGAACACCAAGAACAACAAATGAAACAAAAACATAAGACAAAAACCTAAAAAGGAAACAACAACAAAACTTGGTAAAAAGGAGGCGCTTTAGGTCTTATATAGTGTTCAGAGAAAAGCCCTAAATCGCACTAAAGACAAAAACTAATCATTGGCTTAGGTCTTGGGCCAGGTCCATTTCGGATTTGAGTTGGTCGGGTTGGAGATTGAGCTGATGCGTGATCGATTCGTGCTGAAGTGAGATCGATTTGGAGGTGAGTGTGGGATCGATCTAGAGGTGAGTGTTGGATCGATCCGAGGTTGAGGCTGGGATCGATCAGGGATTGATCCAGACTTGGGGTTGAGATTGATTTGGGATCGATCCATAATTGGGGTTGAGATCGATCTGGGATTGATCCAGACTTGGGCTGACATCGATCCATTCTTCGGCTTGAGATCGATCCAGGCTCGGGCTGAGATCGATCCAGGTGATTCTTAAGATCGATCCAGTCTTAGTCCTGGAATCGATCCAGGTCTTATGCTGGTTCATTTCACATTTTCTGCTCCTTTTCTGAAATCTCACAAAACCTTCCTGAAAACTCCTAAAAGTCCTAAAAAATCTCCATAATTTGTGCATATGCGAATTCTAATGCAAAAGTCTTAAAAATCACAAACTTACTGAAAACAACTATAATTGTGACACATGCACACCTAAAGACCTCAAAATCGATGTTAAATGACTTCTAAAAACATGAAAATTCATAGTCATCATTATGCTCCCACTCTTTGATTTGTTTGAGCTATAAATACCGAACCCTATGGTTTGCCATAGCGCAACAAGCTCATCCTTGTCAAATTCTTGGGCGTCATCACTTCCACATGGGAACCCAAACAGATGATCTAATTCACCGAGTGTGAGTTCATATGCTTTTTCTTACTGAAAAGGTGATATAGCCCTGCAAATCGTTGTCTGCATAATGCATCTGAAGGGTGGCGAGGAAGTGGCAGGTTTCATCTTGGAATGCATCTGAGTAAGTGGTCATGAGCTTTTCAATATTTTCCAATCTGAAAAGGTAGGTCATATCCCTCTCGATTTCAATAGCCTCCATGGTGGACTGGTGAGGGAATTAAGTGCCTTTAAACCCTCTTTAAAGTAATGCAACAACGTAATTCGAACCCGAGCATTCTTCGGTCTTTTTTTAGAAACCCTCTCATTGATCACTGCGTTTTTGAATTCAAAATAGTAATCCGTCATTTCAAAACTCATCTCCTCTCCTTTCCTCATAGTCTGGATCCTCGCTGGTGTTCTCGTCTTTGACCTCAACTTCTTTTCCCTTCTTAATTTCCGATCTTTTTCTCGAATACTCATATTTCTTCTAAGCGTTTGCACGCTTTTTCTTAGCTGTCAGCTCTGGTTTTGGTTGTTCGAATTCCATGCTATCAAGTTGAATAGCTCTTTGCTTCTACGTCCTTTGAAATCGTTATGCTATTCTCCTTGATTTTTGTTGCTTTGTTGTAAGCACTAGAGATTCCACCTGAATTTCCATTTCACTGGGTTGAAATGTGGGTTGAATGGTTTCCCTCGTTCGTTGAATCTGCTCAGCAATGCGATGTTCTCGCCGTTGTCTTGCACTGTGCGCAGGTGCCTCCGGTGAGAACTCTGAAGAGATGTATATATAATCCGGGGAAGCATTGTTGGCTGCCCTTCTTCTCTGAGATTTTGCTAGAATCCTTTTTCCTGTTGGTCTAAACATTTTGATCCTGAAAAAGAAAATAGACAATTTCATAGACATTAGCAATCTTTCCAATATACTCAACAAGCATCAAGTATCAATAGCAACCAATAAGAAAAAGAAAAAAAATTGTGATGTTTGAGGCAACAATTATTCCAGCAAAAACCTAGTACAATTCTTTGTTTTTAAACTAACCTAGCACAAATTTCAGAAGTTAGAAATCGATTTTTAATAAAATGACGAACCAAACCCGAATTTCAGAAAACATTTCCCGGATCAAATACTTAAACAAAACAGTATTTTAGAGAAGCTAAAGCTGGATTTTAGAAAGTTCAGGAGCCGAAATTTTCAGAAGTTCATGAGTGAAAGAACTAAAACCGAATTGAGGATTCGTAAAGACTTGGTGAAATTTTCTGTAGAAGCTTGATATCGTCACGAAAATCAATTGGAATACTCAAGAAATGGTAAGTTCTAGTGAGTAAATTGAAGTGTTAGAGTGATGAGAAGTAAAGAAG
>OVBE01006111.1:0-20437 GCA_900406425.1 Iberis pinnata | reverse complement strand
TAATTATATCAGTTTAGGGTCTAGTGTTAAGGTTTAAGAATTTGAAATTAAACAACTAATACGTGGAAAAATTAAACAACTTAATAAATTAATTGTCCAAAGTTGTTGAATGTGTATTTAAATGATATATAAAATGTATTTTATGAGTTTGAGTAGTACTAATAGGTACAAGTTCAAAGGGTTTAATTATATCAGTTTAGGGTCTAGTGTTAAGGTTTACGAATTTGAAATTAAACAACTCAAACGTGAAAAAACTAAACAACTTAATAAATTAACTGTCAAAAGTTGTTGATATGTGTTTAAATGATATATAAAGTATATTATATGAGTTTGAGTAGTAATAATAGTTACAAGTGCAAAGGTTTTAATTATATTAATTTAGGATTTAGTGTTAAGGTTTACGAATTTGAAATTAAACAACTCAAACGTGAAAATACTAAACATTTTATAAATTAACTGTCAAAAGTTGTTGAATTTGTATTTAAATGATATATAAAGTATATTATATGAATTTGAGTGGTACTAATAGTTACAAGTTCAAAGGGTTTAATTATATCAGTTTAGGGTCTAATGTTAAGGTTTACGAATTTGAAATTAAACAACTCAAACGTGAAAAAACTAAACATTTGTTAGCATCAACAGTCAAAAGTTGTTGAATGTGTATTTAAATGATATATAAAGTATATTATATGAGTTCGAGTAGTACTAATAGTTACAAGTTCAAAAGGTTTAATTATATTAGTTTAGGGTCTAGTGTTAAGGTTTACGAATTTGAAATAAAACAACTCAAACGTGAAAACACTGAACAACTTAATAAATTAACTGTCAAAAGTTGTTGAATGTGTGTTTAAATGATATATAAAGTATATTATATGAGTTTGATCACTATTAGTTACAATTTCAAAGGATTTACTAATATCAATTTAGGGTCTAGTGTTAAAGTTTACGAATTTGAAATTAAACAACTCAAACGTGAACAAAACTAAAAATTTGTTAAAATTAACTGTCAAAAGTTGTTGAATGGGTATTTAAATGATATATAAAGTATATTATATGAGTTTGAGTAGTACTAATAGTTACAAGTTCAAAAGGTTTAATTATATCAATTTAGGGTCTAGTGTTAAGGTTTACGAATTTGAAATTAAACAACTCAAACGTCAAAACTAAACATTTGTTTTTTTTAGCATTTAGCATTTAGCGTTTAGAGTTTAGGGTTTAGGGTTTAGGATATCATATTGTTGTCAATATTTTTTTCAGAAAAAAACAAAAAAATTGTTTACCAAAAAGGGTGTCATGTACACTCTTTTGTACCTTGGTACACCAAATTTGTTGTCTAATCAAATGAAACACCAACCACGCGTCTCTAAAATGAATTTTTCTGAGTTTTCTAATCACACCTTTTTGTAATTATTATTTTTCTCTTTCCAAAAGTACTCAATCATACCTTGTTGGTTCCAATACCTTTTTCTCTTGCCAAATATAACTAGAGAGAGAGAGAGAGAGAGAGAGAGAGAATTTCAAAAATACAACAGATTTGAGGAAACATTGTAGAAGAAAACAAAATTCATTATATTAACACATTTACTACAACATATTGTCCAACATTGACCATTTTCTTCAACCATTATGTATAACAACCCTTAGTTGTTTTGATCCTATCACAAACTTACGTCCTATCAATTCAGCAGCAACACGGGCCAAAATATTTTTAACGTTTTCTAATCCACGTGACAAATGAAGATCAACTCTTTCTAACACAAGACCATGCGTAATCAAATATTGCAACATTAATACTTCACTAAACCCTCCACTAAAAGTTTTAACTTCCACGACTTTTAAAGTTGATTTCAAACATTTATGTGTTATAGTTTGACTCCACTAATTCTCTAAATCAACCTGAAAAGCTGTAGCTATGATCGGTCTTGGAGGAATCATAACAAATGTCATCATTTCTAAATCTGGGCAACTATTGATCATGGATCTAATACCAACAAATTCATTTGGTTGCATATTTTTCTTTATAACCAAATGTTCGTCTCCATTGGTGCTTGCAAACGAGTCGGATCATCACTTTCTTGAATCATCTGAATGAGAAATGGACATACTGTTAACATCTTGGCTGATGAGATATCGTAAAGCATACTACAAATATATGTTCCTGTCATGTCATCATATTCAGTTTCTTTTGCGAAATCCAGATATGCTTCTTTCATCATTCTATTCGCTTCCATGAATTGAAAGTAGTGAAATTTGCCAATGTGTTTGAAACTTTGAATTTTAATCAACTTAAGTGTAGTATACTCTGTGGTGAATTCACAATTCTCGAATATCAACGCATTTAACCGGTTATTGTATCCGGTTATCATCTCAAGACCAATGTTCCAACAATTTTTGATGGTTAAAGATTTTAAAATAGGAGACCTTGATATCAAATATATTATATTCTTGAGACTCATCCAACCAAAGCATAGAAATTTTATCGAATTCTAATTGCAAAACCTTGATGGATCAAATTCACAACCTAATAGCTTCAACGACTCAAGAGAATTTATATTATAAAAACTTTATGGAAATGGAAACACAGTTGCTTCAATTACTTCTTGAGTATTGCCTGAGAAATTAAGAATTAGATACTTTACTTGTTTAGAGACCGCAAAGTCGATCAACAGCTTGATCTCTGATTCAAAACCAACCGGATCACAAAGACAAAACTCAAAGCTTTTTATGCATCCACCAGAAAATCTTGACACCCACTCAATTGTATAGTGAATAAACTAAGACCTAGAGACTATTTTGGTTTCTTCATCTTCGGCGATCGAAAATGACACGACCTGGGATTCTTTGAAAGAGATATTGGCCGTCTCATAACATATATTCTTCCAACGTTTATATAGAACGCTTGTCTTTAAAGCACCTTTGAAAGGTAAGAAAGATATTATTATGACCCGAAGATGATCTGGTAAACTTGAAAATATATCTTCTCTACTTCTTGAACCCATTGTTGATATTCAGCACAAAATAGATTTTTTTATATAACTTATCACAAAATAGTTTTAGATGGAAGATTGATTGTTAAATAATTTATAGAAATATTTTAAACTATTATACAAATATCGCATTAAATACATGTTCAAATCTGTCAAATATGCAATGTATTCAAATGTATCATTATGGTAACCTAATACTTACTCTACTAGGTATTATTATAGCTTACTTTATCGGCTCTCAAAATTTGGAAAATAGAGATAAAGTTATGGTTTTTCCATAAACGACACGTTTCTTCTTTTTCTATAAATTATCGTTTGTCTATCTATCTCTCAAACATATCAAGCAATATTATTCTCTCTTTCTCTTTCTCTCTTAAAATGAGTTCATCGTCTACTACTGCAGAATCGTGTGTTTCTAGGAGATCTCCACCTCATGAAACCGTTCAGGTTAATAGGGTGATTCTAAAGCTTGTGGACCAACAAGTTAATTTTATTATATTTCATGAAAAATAAATATTTAAACATTTTAACCTCTAATATACATTTTTAATTTTATTTTTGAAATGTTGATTACAAACATAAACCAGGGAGTCGAATATAAATTTAATATCAATGTTTATACAAGAATAAAGAAATTGATGCTTGGGTTTTGCAAACATTAAAACAAACAATATGACTATGTTCGATTTATATATCATGGCCATCGTCTATCACCAGATTTAACTCCTCATTCGGTTTGTACTCTTCCTTTAATTAATATAATATTAAGTTTAACTATAAATTAAAAAGTCATCTTTTTATTTACAGGAAATGATGGAAGATGGAGATAAAATTTGCGTGTTTGAGGAGATGATCGGTGGTGGTCGTTTTGTCATTTGATTTTTTTCTGTGTTGTTTGTTTTGTTTGTTGTTGTTAATTGTTATTAGTTGATGAATGTTTACTTTTTTTGTAACTTTTTTGTGTATGTTGTTTTGTTTAAACTAGTAAACTATTTGTTTAAACTATTAAGTTCCAAATTCTATATAATTATGTTTGTTACTAACTTTTTTATTTTAATATTATTTTTAATTTGCCTCTATGTAAATTGGAAAACTGATAACTTGACTTATAATACTGCTAACCAAAAAAAGAAATATATATATATATATATATATATATGTAGAAAGTTACTTATAATAAAAAAGACAACTAAACATGAATTACTTAAAAAAAACTAAAAATCATAAATATAAAAATAACGAAAAATAACGAAATACTAAATATAAACCGTTTTAAAACAAAAAACGAATATCTAAATGCGGTTAACCTATAAATCTAACACCGGATGCTTTGTAGTCTACTTCGTAGCGGTGAGTGTGGCTGAATTCCACATCGGTGTATTCTTTTTCTTTTCTCAAATCCTCCAGCTCTGCTTCCAAATTGAAGTTTGGAGTGTTTCTTTACTTCTCTAACATGGAGATCTTCGCGTCGACCTCTATTTTACGAACTTCGGTGTCACAGTAATCTTCCAAACATAGTAGCTGATACTTCATAAGTTTCAACATAGTTTTGTACCTTTTTCTGGGTGGAAACTGTCTGAGAGTTGCTGGATCGTCTTCTACATCTTCTGGGATGCGATTCATCTTTTTGAGTTTTATTTTTAAAATTAGAGATAATGAGAATATGACAGATTGTTTATGTATGTATTGTATATATAATGGTTTTAGTCATGTATTATGAATGTGTGTCGTAGGATGCGATTAGGATGCGATTCATCCTTACTATCATTTCATAACTGAGAATAAAAAATAACATTTTCAGCTAAATTCCACATCTAACAAATTCAAACAATATGTATGTAGATGATACCTCAAAATCAACTAAACCACATAATCGATGTACATAGACCTAAAATTAACTAAAAGTTGAAGTATATGAGGAAGATACCTTCTCGATTAAGCAATAGAGCTTCAAATCGGTGAGATCTGTAATGTCCCGAAGTAACTCATACACTGGAGATCTTCTAAAAATAATGAAGAAAGATAGAAATAACTAAGTCGAATTGATTATGTTGAAAAAATTTAAGTGATTTCGTAAGAACCATAGCGATTTTTTTATTATCTGCAATAGTAAGTGCCGAAACTAAGCAAATTTACGCGCCTAAGTATTTTTGTTTTACCGAGAATGAAAAAATAGCGTCCTAAAAAAGTGAAACGCTATGGATAAAACCCGTGTCCATGTACAATAGCAAGGACACAAAAAATGCTATCCTGGGATGCTATCGATAGTCATATTTCTTTTAGTGCTAACAAGCATATCGTAATAGAATCAACTTTCCTTTCTAGAATATCTACTCCTAGATATTCTCGCGATCACTATTTCGTTGTTTGGAGCTTCAAATCAAATCCGTTTGGACTTAAATTAACTTCCATCTTCAGTCGTTATCTCGTTTCAAGATCTTAACTTGCATATCTTCTAAGATCATCTTCACAAGATATTCACTTTAGTCTTCTGCTCCTTAATCCTAGTCTGCATCAGTCTTCTGATTACATCAGCTACTTTATCTAAGTCTGCATCAGTCTTCTGATTCCATCAACTCCTTGATTGCAGACTTTCAGTCTCTCCCTTTTTGACTTGATGTCACAATCAAGCAACTGTCGGTTCCCGTGTTAACACAAACACTCCACATAAAGTACAAACAGCCATATTGAAACTATTATGACAAGTTAGCTTAAATCAAATATATGAGCCTTAAAACTTAAACCAAAGAGTTAAGTAAAATGAGCAGTGAGTCAAAAAGATTCAGGCACACAAAACAGTCTTGAGCCAAATGAGAAGAGAATCAACAATCAAAAACAAAAACTACAGAACAACATCTCATTCTCTTCTCTCCCTAAATCTTGTGTCTCTCTTAGTCGGGTTCAGTAGTTTCGTCTTCATCACTTTCTCCCCCAGCTTGTGTGACATCATGTCAAAAACACCTAGAGACTATCATAGGAGGTGAGATAAAGAGACAGAAGGAATTACTTGCAGCCAAGGCATCCTCAACCTGTAGACAACAGCACCATCAACCTTCTTCACCTTGATCTTGGGAGCACTCTTAGATTTGGACGCTCTAGTCACTACAGCCTTCTGTTTAGCTTCCTTTGCCGGTTCGGACCTCTTGCTTTCCTTGCGAAGTACTGGAATTTTCGCACTTGGTTCCGCAAGTATGAGCGGTTGAGCATTGGACAGTGGTGTAACAGGGTGATGGGAGTTAATCAGATGGTTGATCAGTCTTGGGAACGGATGATAAAACTTTGAGCCATGAGTCTTGGCGTGATTCACTATATGCTCAAAGATCAGATTACCCATGTTAAAACTGATCTTGTTAATCACCTTGAAGATAATCATTCCCCGCATAAACTGCATATATCCATAATTCTTGGATGGATACCAATTCGTACTGCAGATTTTGTAGAGTTCACGAAGATCATCTGTCACTTGTCCACTTGTAAACCCGACCCATTTACGAACTAATCCACCACTGAGGAACACTGCCATCCTTTTATGTGTCACTGCAGTGACTTGAATGCGACTCTATATATCGTTAACATCAGGCAGACCAAACAAAGAGTTGATATGTACAGCTGAGAGGACATAGATCCAATCCCTAACTTGAACATCTACAACTTGTTCACCATCATAGTCAGCCGGAAAATTTGCATAGAACTCCCTAAGAAGCTCCTCATCATACTCTCCTAAGTTCGTCACTGTTCTCAATAATCCAGCCTCAATTATCCATTCCCTGATTACACTATTAGGCAAGAGATTTACCTCAGTTTTTTCCAGACACTCTTTCCAAGAGATGAAAGAGTATCTTTGTGCAGCTACTCTATCCGTGAACTTGGTATGATCAAAATCAGAGGATCTTGTCTCTTTTCTTGGTTTCTTTGCTTCACTTTCCTGTTTGATTGCAATCTCCTTCCTCTTCTGCAATCTTGATGTTCTTGCAGACGGCTGAGTATCACTTTTTATATCACCAACCACCATTACATCTTTACCCTCTGGTCCAGTAACACCCTCAGTAATGTCTTCCATTAGGGTCGCAAAAGCTTGATGAACTAGCACAAATTGTTGATTGTCTCCTGGTGCCTATTCATCTTCATCATATGGCAGGACCAGTTCAGTTTGAGGAGCTCCGTCGGCCTGAGTCGATTCAAATTCTAGTAAATCAGGCACTTGATTTTTATTGGAAGCTTGATTGCCGAGTTGAGACTGTTCATCTTCAGCTGATGTGAAAAGAGATATGCTGGGAAGGCCAAACTGGTAACGATGTGGTCGATAAACTGATAGTGTGCGGCAGGCGTTCTCAACAGGCTGAGCATTATCGGTTGCATGCATCGGAGTCTGGTACTCTGATTCGGTTGGTGAAGAAATCGCCATGGACGACGTTGGTGGTAACGGTGTAGTTTATTGAGATTCTCCAACAGTTTGGAAAAATTTCTGAAGTTCTCTGAGAAACTGCTCCAAATTTCCATCTTGATTTGCAAAGTGAAAAAACCCTAATCTTTGAGATAGAAATAAGAGAGAAAAGGAAATAACATACATGCAATAAAGTAAACAAGAAATTTGAACGATTAGATTGCCCTTATCCTTTCAAATCCCTTTTTGGTATATCCCTTGAGAATCGTAACCGCCTTTCATCTCCTTTTTCTTCATCAAATGGGCCTTTGGGCCTGAGAAAACTTAACACACACATCAAACAGTTCATCAAGATCCAAGATAAATCTAGATACCACACAATGATCACAATTCTGATTTTATTAACCAATAAGACATATTTCAATCATGGTAGTGTGCATGAGTGACCCAGATATGCAATTGTGACCATGTCAGCCAATATCGTCAAAATTTAACAGAAATATATGAAAAAATAGAAGAGTGAGTCAGTTCAGCCAACAGTTTATCAGAACCGTTTATACAAGAGCTTGATTAAGAGATTTTTTCAAGATTCATACCTATGCTTGGTGACATTATGACTAGAGTTTCACTCTGTCATGCCTTTATTCTTAGCTTATCCTAAGTCTCTGTTCACAAGTACCATTCTTTAGGCAGCTGGAATTTCCTTTGAAGAGTCTTTTTATATTCAAACGATTGATTTCCTTTTTTATCATTATCAATCCTTTGATTTCTTTTGATTACTTTGAGTGATTGAGTTGCAGATGTATCACTTGACTTCTCAACATATGCGTGTGAAACTTTTTATATATATAATTAACACACTCAATCACTCAGCTCTTTGACCTCCTGGTATGAATACTTACAGCCAGTTGACATTGATCATTTCAGAACGACATGACAAGCAACTGTTTTCCACAATGTACGACACAAACAACACTCTGAATTTCCTATAACTTTATACAACGAATGCTCATATACATGTCAATAAACTGTTCCTTACACATACTGACCAAACTAGACTTCACAAACACCAATAGGTTTTCTTAAATTTATGAAACGATTAAATTCCAAAGATATTGTGAATAAATCAGCAAATTGTAAATCAGTGCTAACATGGTCAATTGTAATCAGTTTCTCCTCAATCAACTTCTGACGACTTTGTATTTTCATGGATTTTAGAAGTTATTTAGCATCAATTTTGAGCTCTTTAGGTGTGCATATATCACATTTATAGTTTTTTTTAGAAAGTTTGTAATTTTTAGGGATTTTTGCATTAGTATTCGCATATGCACGCATTTTGGAAATTTTTCAAGATTTTCAGGAGTTTTCAGGATATTTTTGAAGATTCAGAAGAGGAGCGGAAAAATGTGGAATAGAACCAGTACAAGGCCCGGATCGATCTCCCTATCAAGCTGAATCCAAGTCCGGATCGATCCATATAACATTTTGGATCGATCCACCTCGGCCAACTCTCCATGCCCGGATCGATCCACGTAACCATTTGGATCGATCCAACCTTAACATTGGATCGATCACATCCTCGTGCACCTAAAGCCCGACTCGATCTCCTTTTTACCTCGGATCGATTTCCTTTTTGGCTCGACCGCATGCCGAAACATCCTAAGGCCCAACTTCATCTTCGCCTTGACCTAGCCCAGCTTCACCATCGGCTCGATCCACTCCAACATTCGGATTGATCCACTACAACATTTGGATCGATCCACTTCAACGTTCGACTCACGCCAACTTCACCTTCGGATCTATTCATGCAACAACCTTGGATCGATCCCACTCTTGAGCACACTTCGACCATGCTTCAATATCAAGTCATTGGCTCAATCACCAACATTTTGGCTCGACCTCAGCTCAAGCTTCAAAGCTACCTTGAAACATTGGCTCGATCTCATGCACTTATCAACTGGAGCCAAACATGCTCCGACCTGACCAACTCGAATCCGGAATGGACCTGACCCAAGTCCGAACCCAATGATTACTTTTTGTCGTTTGTGCGCTTTAGGGATTTTCTCTGAACACTATATAAGCCCTATAGTGCCTCCTTTTTAGCAAGTTCTGTTTTTTGTTTCCTTTTTAGGTTTTTGTTTTAGGTTTCTTTTTTCTTTGTTTTTCTTAGTGTTCTTGGTGTAAAAACCCAGAATCCTTTAAGTTTTATGTCAATCTTCTATTTTCTTTACTTTTCTGCATAGTTTAGGGTTGTGTTCTATCTGGTGCATATTGATCTTCTGTTTTTAAGCTTTTAATCTTCTATTTTAGCTTTGATCATTTTCTGGGTTTGTTATTGTTTAATTGTTGTTCTTGTTTTCTGGGTTTGAGTTCTTGTTGTTCTTCATAAGTTTAACCTTTGATCATCATGTTTAGCTTTGTAGTTTTGATTTCTATTTTTCCCGCTTTCAAACCTATGAGTAGTGAGTAGTTTCCTTAAGTTCCTGAGGATGGAGTAGACTAGGGTTGATGTTCTGTCTTACTTTAGCATCTAAGCTTGTTTGCATATAGATCCCTTATGTTCTATTGTGCTTAATGCTAGTTTATTTCACGCCAATCGAAATATGATCTTGGGCATTCCAGCATCCGAAAAGTATTCAATGGAATGCCTGATCATGGTGATTTCAGATATTAGTTCATCCTAGCATAACGATCTAGATTCTTAGGATATGCATCTCAGCCTAAGGAGTTAGATGTTTAGGGAGCTTTTTGGCTTTAGTGGGTTGGTTCTTCATGCCAACTAGGTAGTGTACCTTTAACGGGAGTTAGGTCTGGTCATTGCTTATGTTGATTTCATTTATCAAGAGATTGGACTTGGATGCATATGAATCTACGTTCTAGGGATAGCTCATTGTTTGAGGTATTTTAGGTGCTTAAGTAGATTGGGATGGATCTCTGGTTGATTACCCTTGTCCTCAGGAACTGCTTTACACTTGATTTCATCTTTACCTTCTTTGCTTTTTTTTCTCTGTTTTTACCTTTTACCCTTTTTAGCTTCTTATGCATTTTGTTTCTGTTTATGCTCTTTAGTTCCTTGCATTCTCTTTTCACTTAGGACCTCTTAGAAAACCCCCCATTTCCATATTTGCTTGACTTAGAAGTATCCATTGCATCTAGTCTGCTAGTACACACCCATTTATATTGATAACCTTACATACTACAATGACCATGATAGTGGTGTAAGGGATTGATATAGAAAACACACAAAAATATCTACTATTAATTTTGCGTCGTTGCCAATATGTTGTTTGTTTACTACATTATGGATTTGGATCTTTTAAGATAAAGCTTATTTTACTACCATACTAACTTTGTTTACCTTTGGTTGCTTTCTCTCCAGGTACCTGCCTAGCAATGTATGAACCTGAGAAGTAGAGGACCAACAGACTTAATTCCTCTAGTTGAAGATATCAGAGCTCTTGAACGGGAATACCCTCGAGCAAGACGTATACAAGAGCGTGTGGAACACCTAAGACGGTTAGACTTACAAACGGCAAACAAAGCTGAACGAGATAACCATCACACTATAGGTGCTGGTTACAACCTCAACACTCACACCATCCGACATGGAATCAATCCACCTTCATTTCAAAACAACAACTTCGAGATCAAGCATAGTATGATCGCAATGGTGCAGGGGAACAAGGTCCATGGTTTACCTATGGAGGATCCACTCGATCATATCGACGAGTTTGATCGCTTCTGAAGCCTCACAAAGATAAATGGTGTGAGTGAGGATCCTTTCAAACTACGCCTCTTCCCAATCTCTTTGGGGGAGAAGGCACAACAATGCGAGAAGTCGCTTCCCATGAACTCCATTAACACGTGGGATACCTGCAAGAAGGCACTCCTTGCAAAGTTCTTCTCTACTTCTAGAACAGCCAGACTGACGAATGATATCTCGGGTTTCGTGCAAAGGAATCCTGAAACCTTCTCTGAAGCATAGGAGCGCTTCAAGAACTATACAATGAAATGCTCCCCATCACGGATTCAGCAAAGCGTTACTCCTCAGCACCCTCTATCGAGATGCTTTTCCCAAGATTAGGATGTTGCTTGATACAACCAACAACGGGAACTTCCTCAAAAAAAGTGTGGATGAAGGATGGGAGCTAGTACAAAACCTTGCCCAATCTTATGGGATCTATAGTGAAGACTATGACCAAACAGCTCGAAGTGGCTATACTTCTGATGATAGCACAAAGAAGGAAATCAAGGCACTGAATGAGATGTTGGACATGTTACTCCTGGGTCAATAACATCAAGTCCACTTCATCACTCATGAAGAACAACTTTAGATTCAAGCTTGGGAGGTTAACCAACAAAAGGAAATGTGTTATGTGCAGAACCAAGGTGGTTACAAAAAAGGGTTCTTCAACTACTCAAACAAGTCTGGTCTTTCTTACAGAAGCAACAACGTTGCTAACCCACAAGACCAAGTGTACCCGACACTACGTCAGAAGGATCTTTAACCCTTCATCGACTATTCTCATAAATGTGGTTTCCTTCAAAATCCACAACAACGGGGTAGTTCTCACCAACATCATTTCAGTGTTCCTCCTACCACACTTCCTACTTCTACATTTTCATCCATTGAAACAATGTTACAACAACTTCTGCACGGTCATGCCACTAGTGTCATAGAGACATCCAAAAGGTTTGGTGAACTTCACAATCGGTTGGACTCTTCTTTCAATGACATCTATGCAAATATTAAAGCACTTACCTCCAGAGTAGCTTCCCTCGAAAGCAAGACTGCCTCCACTTCTACTTCTTCATCTGGTAAACTGCAAGGCAAGTCTGTTCCACACCACCATGATGTTGCTCATGTGAACGCAATCACCCTATGCGGTGGGAAGGAGTTACTGCCAAGACAGATTGTTCTTATCACTAAGGACAATGTTGATCTAGTTGGGGGGAGGGGGGAATTTTGTTTAAACAAAGATGAAGAAGAAGAACCTGCAATAATTGATTCTCAGAAACCATTGCAACCACCATCGGTTGAGATCACCAAACCACCTCTTGCTGAGCAACCATCTGTAACGCAAAAGAAGGATACACCCTTCATACCACCACCATATGTTCCAAGGTTGTCTTTCCCTTCTAGATTTAAGAAAGAAATCATGGCGAAGTACAAAAGTTTTTTTGAGAAATATATGAAGGACACTGAAATCAAAGTGCCTCTTCTTGACGCAATCACTTTGATGCCTCCATACAAGATATTCTTGAAGGATGCTATCCCTAAGAGAGGAAAAGAGATTCAGGGAATGGTGGTTCTAAGTGAAGAATGTAGTACAATCATCACAAGGACTTCAATGCCAAAGAAGTTAGCAGATCCAGAATCATTTACTTTACCTTGTTCGCTAGGTCCCTTGTCCTTCGACAAATGCCTATGCGACCTAGGAGCTTCAATAAGTCATATGCCTCTACCAGTTGCAAGGAAGTTAGGTTTCAGAAATTTTAAACCCTGCAATATATCTCTGGTACTTGCAGACCGATTAGTGCGAATTCCACATGGAATCCTTGAAGATTTACTGTAAAGGTTGGAGTGGCTGAAATTCCAATTGACTTCGTGGTATTAGACATGAGTGAGGAACCCAGAGATCCTTTGATTTTGGGAAGACCATTCTTAGCTACCGCTGAAGCTGTTAGTGATGTTCAGAAAGGAAAAATTCAGCTCAATATGGGTAAGGAGCTGAAGATGACCTTCGACATTCAAGAAGTGATGAAGAAACCTGCTGCTGAAGGAGAGATTTTCTACATGGAAGAGATGGATCAACTTGCTGATGAACTCTTGGAAGAGATTAATCAGGAAGAGCACCTCCAAATCGCATTGACCAGGAATGGGGATAAAGGGTATCTACGTGGTGAAAGTATGGGGTACAAGATAATATTGTATTCAGATATACCACTGGAGCCCGAAGAACCATTCAAATATATCTGAGGTTCAGAAAGACAAGTTTTCTCAGCTGTTGAAGAGATTGGACTCGAGGAGAAACCAAGTCAAAAACTTGTCCAAGCACAAATGGATTCTGCAATATCTGAGGACTGGTCTGAACTCAAGGCACCATCTGTGGAACTAAAACCACTTCCCAAGAGACTAAGGTACGCTTTTCTTGGACCAAACTCAACATACCCTGTCATAGTGAATGATGAACTTACTACTGATGAACTAAATTTGTTGTTGACTGAGTTGAGGAAGTTTAGGAGAGCTATAGGGTATCCATTGGATGACATTAAATGAATATCACCTAGTCAATGCACTCATAGAATCAATCTTGAAAATGAATCCCACTCTAGCATTGAACCCCAAAGAAGAATAAACCCTAATTTAAAAGAAGTGGTAAAAAAGGAAGTCCCTAAACTGTTGGATATCACCCGTTCATCGTGTTTCAAAAAAGGGAGGAAGTACTGTGATTAAAAACGATAAAGATGAACTAATACCAACCCGAACAATCACTGGACATAGGATGTGCATTGACTATAGGAAGTTGAATGCAACATCTAGAAAAGATCGTTTCCCATTACCCTTCATTGATCAAATGTTAGAACACCTAGCCAACCATCCATATTACTATTTCCTTAATGGTTATAGTGGATTTTTCCAAATCCCTATTCACTCTCAAGATCAGGGAAAAACCACATTCACATGCCCTTATGGTACTTTTGCATATAAAAGGATGCCGTTTGGTCTTTGCAATGCACATGCCACCTTTCAGAGGTGTATGAATCCAATCTTCTCGAATATAATCGAGGAGATAGTTGAGGTGTTCATGGATGATTTTTCCATGTACGACTCTTCTTTCTCCTCCTGTTTGATACATTTGTGCAGGGTTCTCACCAGATGCGAAGAGACAAACCTAGTTATGAACTGGGAAAAGTGTCATTTCATGGTGAGGGAAGGAATAGTGTTGGGGCATAAGATCTCAGAGAAAGGTATATAGGTGGACAAGGCTAAGATAGATGTGATGATGCAGCTGCAACCACCAAAGACAGTGAAGGATATTAGAAGTTTTATGGGTCATGCGGGTTTCTACAGAAGGTTTATCAAGGATTTTTCAAAGATAGCTAGACCTTTAACAAGGCTTTGTGTAAGGAAGCTGAATTTAACTTCGACTCAGATTGTGTGGAAGCCTTCCACCACATCAAAAAGCCTTGATATCTGCACCAATAATTCAAGCTCCCAACTAGAACAACCCATTTGAAATCATGTGCGACGCCTCAGACTATGAATTTGGAGATATCTTGGGGCAGAAGATAGATAAAAGGTGCACGTCATCTACTATGCTAGTAGGACCATGGATGATGCTCAGGCGAAATATGCCACTATAGAGAAGGAGTTGCTAGAAGTAGTCTTCACATTTGAAAAATTCAGAAGCTACTTGGTTGATTCTAAGGTGATAGTTTGTACTGATCATGATGCATTGAGGCATATCTATGCGAAGAAGGACACTATGTCGAGACTGTTGATATGGATTCTCTTCTTGCAAGAGTTTGACCTGGAGATGGTGGATAAGAAAGGTATTGAAAATGGAGTAGCAGATCACTTGTCAAGAATGAGGATTGATGACTCAGTTCCAATTGATGACTCTATGCCTGAAGAGCAACTCATGATAATCCATACTTGTACATTTTTAGAAAATGAAGTAGTGACCATGAAAGCAGCGCCATGGTATGCAGACTTAGTCAATTACAAGGTCTGTGGAACAGTTCCTGAGGATTTCGACGAATATAGAAAGAGGAAGTTCCTGAGTGATCTAAATCACTACTATTGGGATGGCCCTTTTCTTTACAAAAGAGGTCCGGACGGATTATTCAGAAGGTGCGTACGTGAAGATGAAGTGAAATGGATTTTGGAACATTGCCATGCTTCTTGTTATGGAGGACACTTTGCAACATTCAAGACTATTCAGAAGATCCTTGAGGCAGGTCTGTGGTGGCTGACACTGTTTAAGGACACACATGGTTTCATCTCTATGTGCGACCCATGTCAGAGAGCAGGAAACATTGGGAGAAGAAATGAGATACCCCAAAATCCAATATTAGAGCTAGAAGTGTTCGATGTTTGGGGGAATTGACTTCATGGGACCATTCAACCCCCCCCCCCATCTTTTGGTAATAGCTATATTCTAGTAGTTGTCGACTACGTCTCCAAGTGGGTAGAAGAGATTGCTAGTCCAACCAACAATGCGAAGGTGGTTCTGAAGCATTTAGAAAACATAATTTTCCAAAGATTTGGGGTTCCAAGGGTAGTAATCAGTGATGGAGGTTCTCACTTCATAAACAAGATTTTTAAAAATATGCTGAAGAAGTATGGAGTGAAACATAAAGTAGCAACACCTTATCATCCACAAACGAGTGGACAGGTTGAAGTATCAAACAGGCAGATCAAGGCAATTTTAACAAAGGTTGTTCGAACCTCCAGGACATATTGGTCGGTAAAGCTAGATGACACACTATGGGCATACATAAAGTCTTTTAAGACGCCAAAAGGAAGAACACCATTTTAACTACTCTATGGGAAGGCATGCCACTTGCCAGTTGAAAAAGAATATAAGGCGCTCTGGGCAACTAAAGGATAGATGAACAGTTTTGCTACCAATTCAAGAGAACAAGAGACACCAAGGGGACCATCTCACTCCCGAAGAGAAGAAGAATGTCTCTCAAGAGGAGCGAGAACATCATGTTCAACCACGACTACTCTACCGATAAAGCCATCATCAACCAAGTGCCATACGTGGAATCATGCTCAGGATACCTTTCCAATCTCTCTCTTGAAGAGGGTTCGTCCAACTCCCACACTTCAAATAACTGAAGCCATCTCCAAACAACCATTGTATGATCCATTGCACCTCCATCTGTTTCCGTATTCCGTTTATGCATGTTTTTACGTGTTTATGCTTTCGTCTCCTTTCTAACGCTGAGTCCAATTCCGAATTTAGTTTACACAGAGACTATGTAATTCAGGTTTAGGGGGGGATTCATGGGATTATCTAATGAACTTTCCTTGTTTGTTCTTTTGTCTCCATCTTTTGCATAGCATACATAGCATCTATTAGCATGTAAAAAACCATAATTTGAAATTTTTTTTGAAAATCATCCTTCAAAAACAGAGTGCCATTGTAGTTGCATTTTATGTAGTTGCATATAGGATGTTAAAATTTCATGTAGTTGCATATGCATAGGGAACTAGGAAGATGATAACCTCGTAAGCATGTTGTTTTCTCATAAAATGTTAGTGCCCTGGTTATTAGTTGTCTAATGCATCCTTAAATTGTCTGAAGTAAAACTGCACCTTGCTTGGAATGTGAACTTGCATGATCATTTGTCTCCTGAAGCATGTTGTGATTTGAAGTTTGCTCCTATCTATTAGAACTTAAAATTTAAATGTGTAATTATCATGTTTGTGTGTTGAAGATGGACTCATGGATAGTATATACATATTTGGGTTATCTTCTACCTTTTACCACTCTTGTTAACCCAAGTAGAATCTCCACCCTTGAACCTTTCCTTCTTTCAAACCCTGAATTCACTACTAAGTGGCAGGTCTTTTACTGAATGAGCTTGGTATAACGTGTTAGGTTCGAACTGACAGGAATAGGGTCTCATGTAGTTCTAGTCCATGCTTTTTGGACTAGATAGGGCTAGGTGAGACTCCATTTTGGATGTTGGTTTGGGTGGAAATGAATGAAAAGGTATTGGTAGTTGGTAAAAAGGAAATGTTAAGTAAGAACCTTAGGAGAGGAATGGAAAAAGAATCAGAACATCCTAGTAGAAAGTTTGGGTGAATATGGTATGCAAAAGAACTATGGCTAGTGCAGAATAAGAGAATGTATATGACAAAAAATTAAAAAAGGTAAAACCCAAAAGATAGTATAAACGAAAAGGTCGAAAGCCATAAGTGTTTAAGTAAATAAGTTTTTGAAACAGCTAGCAACCATTTAAGAAAGAAGTCTCTCCTAAGTGTAACAAAGAAAAGATGGAAAAGGGAGAATGTGAATGGGTATGATCACTTTGAGTTTCAAAAGGGTAGCATTTAGGATCTCCTACTGGGTAGAATCAGGAAACTTAGGTTCCATTAGCATTGGGTAGATGGGGTTCTATTTCTGTATGCATCTAAGTGTTCCTACCTTTAGCCTTATGCTAAAGCTCATTCCCTTTTGAGAGAACCCTTATTCTGAATCATTGACCATCGCATGAAGGGGTCATCTTTACTCATTAACATGTCCTTAACAAAATGAGTTCACTGAAAGCACATGACTCGATTCATGGTTCCTGATTAATGAGTGTTAAAGGGGCAAACGAATTTGAATGCGTTGTCGAAGTTGGAATTGGATTTTGATGAACTGTCATGAGTATGGCTAAATTTTTTGAGTAGGACAAGCTTAGGATCGATCCCACTCTCAAGCCCACTTCAGCCACGCTTCAATCTCAAGTCATTGTCTCAATCACCTACATTTTGGCTCGACATCAGCTCAGGCTCCGAAGCTACCTTGATACGTTGGCTCGATCTTATGCACTTCTCAGCTCGAGCCAAACATGCTCCGATCCGACCAACTCGAATCCGAGATGGACCTGACCCAAGACCCAATCCAATGATTAGTTTTTATCTTTTGTGCGTTTTAGGGCTTTTCTCTGAACACTATATAAGCCCTAAAGTGCTTCTTTTTTAGCAAATTCTGTTTTTTCTTTCCTTTTTAGATTTTTGTCTTAGGTTTCTTTTTCCTTTGTTGTTCTTAGTGTTCTTGGTGTAAAAACCCAAAATCCTCTAAGTTTTATGATAATCTTCTGCTTTCTTTACTTCTCTGCATAGTTTAGGGTTGTGTTCTATCTGGTGCATATTGATCTTCTGTTTTTAAGCTTTTAATCTTCTATTTTAGCTTTGATCATTTTCTGGGTTTGTTACTGTTTCATTGCTGATATTGTTTTCTGGGTTTAAGTTCTCGTTGTTGTTCATAAATTTAACCTTTGATCATCATGTTTAGCTTTGAAGTTTTGTGATTTCTGTTTTTCCTAATTTCAAACCTATGAGTAGTGAGTAGTTTCCTTAAGTTCCTGAGGATAGGGTAGACTAGGGTTCATGTCTTGATCTTACTTTAGCATCTAAACTTGTTTGCATATAGATCCCTTCTGTTCCATTGTGTTTAATGCTAGTTTATTTCACGCCAATCGAAATCTGATCTTGGGCATTCCAGCACTCGAAAAGTGTTCAATGGAATGCTTGATCATGGTGATTTTAGAGATTAGTTCATCCTAGCGTAACAACTTATATGCTTAGAATATGCATCTCAGCCTAAAGAGTTAGATGTTTAGGGAGATTTTTGGCTTTAGTAGGTTGGTTCTTCATGCTTTCTAGGTAGTGTACCGTTAACGGGAGTTAGGTCTGGTGATTGCTTAGGTTGATTCCATATATCAAGGGATTGGGCTTGGATGCATATGAATCTAATTTCTAGGGATAACTCATTGTTTGAGGTATGTTAGGTGCTTAGGTAGATTGTGATGGATCTCTGGTTGATTATCCTTGTCCTCAGGAACTTCTTTACACTTGATTTCATCTTTACCTTCTCTGATTTTTTCTCTGTTTTTACCTTTGACCCTTTTTAGCTTATTATGCATTTTGTTTCTGTTTATGCTCTTTAGTTCCTTGCATTCTCTTTTCATTTAGGACATGTTAGAAAACCCCCATTTCCATATTTGCTTGACTTAGAAGTATCCATTGCATGTAGTCTGCTAGTACACACCCATTTGGATTGATAACCTTTCATACTACAATTACCATGATAGTGGTGTAAGGGATTGATATAGAAAACACACAAAAATATCTACTATAAACTCCCTCATGAAATGATGTCTAATATCTATATGCTTGGTTCTAGAGTGTTGAACTAGATTTTTAGCTATGTTTATCACACTTTTGTCATCACACAATATTAGCAAAGAATTATATTTCATACCACAGTCAGCTGACATCTGTTTCATCCACAAAATTTGTGTGCAACAGCTTCCCAATGTTATGTACTCAGCTTCTACTATGGACAGTGAAACACAGTTTCGTTTACGGCTATGCCAGGCAATCAGTTTGTTCCCCATAAAGAAACAACCTCCACTTGTATTGTGCCTATCATCTAGGGAACCTGTCCAATCCGCATCGCAATATCCAACCATACTCTTGTTTGTATATCTTGTAAAGTAGATCCCAAAGTTAGATGTTCCCGTCACATACCTGATTATCCTCTGGACAGCTGCTAAGTGGGACACTTTTGGTTGTGCTTGATATCTGGCACAAATAACCATAGCAAAATAAAGGTATGGTATGCTAGTCGTAAGATAGAGTAAACTTCCAATCATACCCCTATAGAGCTTTGGGTCCACATCTTCACCCAATTCATCTCGTGATAACTTGTCGTTCATTCCCATTAGAGTTTTTGTGTCTTTGCTAGTCTGCATTCCAAATATTGTTACCAGGTTTCTTTCATAGGTACTTTGAGTAACAAGATTCCATCCTCTGTTTGCTTAACTTGTAGTCCAAGAAAATAGTTAAGCTCGCCACACATGCTCATCTCAAAGTCATTTGTCATACTATCAACAAATCCTTTGACCAGTCTGGCACCAAAAACAATATCATCAATATAAATCTGAACTATGATCAGATCACTGTTTTTCTTTTAGTACAAACAGCGTCTTGTCTACTAATCCTCGTTCATAGCCTTGATTGATAAGGAATGTTGTCAACCTTTCATACCATGTCCTACGAGCTTGTTTCAAACCGTACAATTTATCTTTGAGTCTCAACACATACTTAGGATGTTGCGAATCTTTGAATCCTCTCGGCCATTCCACATAGACTTCTTCTTGAAGTATCTCATTTAAGAAAGAACTTTTTACATCCATCTGATTTAATTTGAATTTCAATGCACATGCCATTCCAAACAGGAACCTGATCGACTCGAGACGAGCTTCCTACTGATAAGACGAATTTTTGTTAC
This sequence comes from Iberis pinnata, assembly GCA_900406425.1. Classification (NCBI taxonomy): domain Eukaryota; kingdom Viridiplantae; phylum Streptophyta; class Magnoliopsida; order Brassicales; family Brassicaceae; genus Iberis; species Iberis pinnata. The sequence goes on along the minus strand of OVBE01006111.1, from coordinate 44 downwards.
CAATCCCCTTACTAATCGTTTGTAATATAGAAAGGGTTTAAATC